>JAJONQ010034234.1:0-39514 GCA_036250385.1 Solanum microdontum | reverse complement strand
GATACGGTTGCTCTAAAATTTGGATTAGACCCATTTCCCACTCAATTTGACCCCCTAAACAAGAATATGAAGTCGGATTTTCGAAAAACGAAACGGATCTTTTTATATACAGCTAAACAAGTTTCCGGTAACTTCCGAAGCACATTTTTAAGAACTTTTGGGTCAAATTCAAATATAATCATTTCATTAAGTTCTCGACTTCAAACTCACATGTGAGGCTCTAGTTTCACTCTATCATTTTCTGAGTCGTTACAGTAGCATTGTCAGATTGATGGTCAACTGGTATATCAACTAAAGTAGTTGTTTGATGATGCTCATTGGTTGGACCTGTAGGTGCAACCTGTTCCTCACTGCCACTAGCAGATCCAAAATCTACAGCTGGAGTTTCAATACTACTGTGTAGAGCATCACCTTCAGCCTGTTCCTCAGCATCTGATCTTATGCCTGAGAGTTCAATAATACTCTCATCATCAAGGAGTATATGAGTTGTAGTAGCATTATCAGCAGTAATGTGTGGAATAGCAGCATGTACTTCGCCTGAATTAGAATTATCATATGCCCATAGTTTAGAGAAAGATTCAACAAAAGTAGCAAGATAAGGTGAGACATCAATGTTAGCCTGGGATTGCTTTGGAGACTCATAGGGTAATGTGTTTTCATGAAACACAACATGTCTGGATATGTAAACCCTCCTTGTAAGGGGATGATAACATCTATATCCTTTGTGTAAGCTGTTGTAGCCTATGAACATACAAGGGTAGGTCTTTGGACTGAACTTGTTGTTACCCTTGATATATGGAAACATCTACACTCAAAACACTTTTAGGTTGTTATAATCAGGTTGTTCCCCATACAACTTAACAAATGGAGTCACCATCTTTAGGACTGAGGAAGGCAGTCTATTGATGAAAAATACTGCAGTGAGTCAACTAAGTGGATCCACTAAAGCTCTACTCTAAATGAATAAGGATTCATCTAAAAAGTATGATACTTTACCCATGTTGGCAACCTGGTTTATGAGAAACGTGAGTTTTCTGAACTCATCCCCATATCAGTGGTCAATACTACTCCCAATAAATATATACTCATGCTCAAAGGTTTAAAACATACTCTTACTCAATTTTGAGGTAATTGCTCAAAATATCCTCTGAAAAAAGGTAATACTATAAATTACTCTGAACTCATTGCTTGTTTAGAAATCAAAGTTTCTCTTTTCTTAATGTACAAATGATAAATTTAAATCAATATTTCCTATAAACTTCACTCAAAATGTCTCTTTGAACATTCCTCTAGACTCCTGTTTAGTTTCTCATAAATCAATTTAAGATAATTGTTCGGTTAAAAATATTTTCATCAACAACTAAATGAATACTCAAAGAATAGGGTTCATGCTGAAAAAATTGACATGAACAATCAACTCAATAATCTCAATGAATAAGATATAGAAACTCAAAATTTAGGAACAGAAACTCTAAATTCAACAACAAACTCATCTCCAAAATTATTAAAACTAAGGATGTAACCCTAGATTATTATTTACAAATAAAAAGAAGATATAGGGTGTGAGGACGAACTCAATCCATCACTATGATAGCCTTACATACCTAGAAAGAACAAAGTTCATGGCAAAATCGACGACATTCAAAGAACGATAGAAAACCCTAGATTTTCTCCTCGGGAATCATTTCTCTAAGTCTTTGAAGTGTTAAAGAATGTAAAATAATGTTTTAACATTGTTTAGACCCTTAATTAGGTGATAAAGGGCCGTGGTTTAGGCTTAGAAGGGATGGGAAAAGACAAAACTGGCCTCCTTAAAATTGAGGAAAAAGCATTCCACTGGTCCATATGCGGTTTGTGGTTTGATATTCGGAATCTACGGACCGTAGATCCCATCCATATAATTTATATTGAAATTTTAATTCTCAAAAATCCATTTACAAGTCTAAAAAATAGCATGTAGTAGTTTTTACTGCACGTAGAATAGATCTAGAGGAATTGGGTCCAAAAATTTGACTCACAGTAATTTAACAACGATTTGAAAGGATGGGACGTCATTCATCCAATTGACCGTAGGTTGGATCCGTAGGTCACAGACTTAGAAAACTCTCATAGGGCAGTCTCTGGTAAAATGGTCATTACATTTACTCTGAACTCGAAATAAGGAAAACTTGGTGGCGTTAGAAAGAGAACTCAAAGATCTTCAATTTGTTAGGTCATGGGCCACCTAATTAATTATTTGATGGGAGATATGATCTTTTTAAGTTGACCTAAGTAGAATCTTATGTCAAAACTTAACCGAAAATAAAGCTTTCAACATAACTTTGTGCTAGGTGGTTCTACTGACGTTAAGTTGTATCCAAATTCATTCGAACATCAAAGAAATGTCATTTACACATATGAGAAATTTAAGAATTACTCAATGTGATTTTTACATGCAAAAAAGAATAGTTCAGGCCTTAGTTTAGAAATTTTTTGGGTGTTACACGTTTAAAATAAAATCAAAATTATTTAGAATACTATAAAATTATTCGGGAGACTATCTTCCCATGTAACTTTGTTGAGCTCATAATTACCTGAAATTTATATATAACCAAATGTGATGAAATGATACACATGAAACAAATATATTATAAGTTCAAAAAGTGTGACATAAGCTTCAACAAAATGACTGGATTTTAGATTATTACTAGGTTATTTGCCATTTGGGTCTAGAGTTTAAATAATATTTCAATCATTGATTTAAAATTTAGGATTTATCTCTACGTCTTAATAAAACAAAAAATAAAATTATGAACATAATTTTAAATTTTAAGATGAAAAATTCCTTACGTGCCATTGATATCTTTTTATTTGTAAGGTCGATCCACCTCGAAAGAATCTTTTTTTATCCATGCTTGTGTTGCTTCCATTGCATTTTTAAAATGTCTCATTTGATAACTACCGGAAATCCACTTGTTTCTTTTAAAAGTGATTGTAGATAAAAAAAAAATGTATTGTGGAATACAGTGAGTGTGCTCAATGAACTATTCATGTAAATTGACATAAATGATGACCAATTACTTTGCAAAGGTCAACAAGCTCATTAAACCTCTTTGATATTCCTTTTAATGCATGGTAGTATTTTTTTTTTTTTAGTATTTGGATTCTCAATGTTATGGCCAATAAGGGTAAGATTAGAATTATTAGTTATCTTCATTAAGATTATCAAACTCACCTGAAAATATGCATCACCGAATGAAAAGAATAAATAATTAATAGAATGAATGAATCTATAGCTTTTTTTTTCCTTTGGTTATGCATGATTCTGAAATGAGTTTGACAACCTTAGTGAAAATCCGTTGAATAAATCTGATTGTACTTTATTTGACAATATAAAATGCCAAAAAATGAAGGAAATATCTAAAAGGTTTAATGCCCTTGTTGACCTTTGCAACGTAATTGATCATCACTTATGTCTAGTCATATGAATTTTTCATTGACCATGCTCATTGTATTCTACAATATATATTTCTATCTCCAATCACTTATAAAAGAAACAAGTGGATTTCAAGGATTTATGAAATGAGACATCCGAAAAATTCAATGGAAGCAACATCAGCATGGACCAAAAGGATTCTTTCGAGGAGGAACTACCTCACCAACAAAAAGATATCGATGGTACATAATGAATTTTACATCTTACAATTTAAACTTTTGTTTATTATCTGAATATTAATTTTATTAAGAAGTAGAGAAGAATCAAAATTATTTAATTAATGATTCCAGTATAATTGAAACTCTAGACCTAAATGACACATAACATAGTTGTAACCTAAATTACAGACATTATTTTAAAGCTTTCGTCCCATTTTTTGAACTTAGAATTTATTTCATATGTATCATTTCATCACATTTAGTTACATATAATATATTAGGTGAGTCTGAGCTCAACAAAGTTATATATGAAGATCGTCTCCCGGATGATTCTGAATATATTTTCAATCATTTGATTGTATTTTAAAAAACAATATTTTCAATTGTGGCTTGAAACTTTGTACAACAGATGAAAAAAGATGGAGATTACCACATCATGCATGGAACACCAAGAATTATAAAATTTTATTCCATCGATAATGTCATCAAGGTAATTCATATAAACCTTATTAGTATTTTCATCCGTAACGTTAAGTATTTTCAAAAAAATTCTGGTATTGTTTAACATTAGTTTGCTCTTTCTTTACTTTTGGTTCTTAGATATTTGACAAAATAAAAGAAAATTGTTGAACTAATTTTGTATATCTCATCAAGTTCCTTGCATTATATAGTGTACTAACATGCTCTAATTAGTTTAAGATGAATTTAATTGAATCCTCCAGCAAAAGAAGATCCAAATATGGATCATTTTGCAAAATAAGATTCAAGTATCAAAACGAATAAAAAGAAATGTTGGTCGTAAGAGAAAAGACAAAAATGGCAATGGAGAAAAGAACGTTGCAACTTCTTCCCACTAGCTCCAAGATTGTATTTAATCATTTCTTTAAATTCTAACTCCAAGATTGTATTATTTCTTTGAAGTTTTGATGGTACCACTTTATTTACAATTTGAGATTTTTATTTTACGGCTAAAAGTATATATCCATGGTTTATGTCTTTGTTTACAATTTCTTATGAATATATGTTAGATCTAACTAATGTTTGATATAAGAAAAGCATAAAGATGATTGCCAAACGAAACTTCCCCTTTTCTTGATCTGTAATTCATATATATATGAAAATATATTTGGATTTGGCTAACTTTAAACTTCTAATTATCCTTTATAATGATAGTTTAAAAAATACCAAAAATTCACACACTAGTTTTATATCAAATCTAAAAATTATAGATGTAATTGTTAATTTAAAACTATAGACGATATTAAAACTAAATGTCAACTCAATCTTAAATTTAATTGAGAAACATTCCCTTTATTTCTTCAGGATGATGATCAAAGAACTTATACGAAAATGGAATTAATTAAATGACTAAATACAGCCTTCTTCCCAACAAGTAGCTTTGTTACTACTTATGAAAACTACATTCAACCAGTTTAAACAATTAACATTTATCGCTTAAACCACTTAATAGTTAATGCCAATAAATTTTGAAATTACTATTGTGATAATAGTGATATTTAACCTTAATTAATAATCATTTGACATTTAAGTCTTCTTTTAAAACAAACATTATAATGGTTATGAAAATTAATGAATTGGAAATATTTTAATTTTTATTAATAACTCTATAAAAAAAATTCTTATAAACTACTCTTGATTATCTATAGAAAGTGTGAATTGGTTAGTTAAAAAATATGGTAATTTAAGTGTTGCACCAACCAATGTGTTAAATAAAACTTTTATGTAAAAAAGTGTCTTTTATGTTGTTAGTATATATTTATAAATTAAACCATGTGTTCATCGACTATCATCCAGTAGAAAAAGGTTAATGTTTCTCAATTCAAACAAGATTAAGTTTTTATTTAGTTGTAATATCTTCTGTGTCGCTATTTTTGGTATTTTTTTTAAAAAAACTATCATTATAAAGGATAATTGGCAGGTTAATGTTAGCTAAGTCAAGTATGTTTTCATATATATAAATTACAGATCAAGAAAAGGGATATTTTTATTTGGCAATCATCCTTATGTTTTTCTTATATCAAACTTTAGTTAAATCTAACATGTATTCATGCAAAATTGTTATAAAAGACATAGAACATGGATATATACTTTTAGACGTCAAATAAAAATCTCAAATTGTAAATTAATTGGTACCATTGAACATTAGAAGAAATGATACAACCTTGGAGTTAGAATTCAAAGAAAGGATTAAATACAATCTTGGATCTGATTGGGATGCAACATCCTTTTCTTAATTGTTGATTTAGTTTTTCTCTAACAACCACTATTCCTTTTGATTGTTTTGATACTTGAAACTTCTTTAGTTAGAGGATTAGATTGTAAATTCAGCTTCAACAGGTGAGAGCCTGTTAGTACAATGTGGTATGTATGAAATGTTGATGACATAATCAGAGTAAGTTCATCAATTTTATTTTATTTTTTTCAAATATCTAAGATTGAAAGTAAAAAATGAGAAAACTATTGTTGAACAACACTAGAAACTTATTGCAAATACTTAAATTTACAGAGGGAGATACACATAAGGTTTATATGAATTATCTTGTAGACTTTATCGATGGAATACAATTTTATACTTCTTGGTGTTCCTTACGTGATGCGGTAATTTCCATCACTTTTCATCTCTTGTCCAAAGTTTCAAGCCACAATTGACAATATTGTCTTTTAAAAGAAAATGAGAATTATTTAAACTAGGAGCAGAATTATCCGGGAGACTATATTAACATGTAACATTGTTGAGCTCAGACTCACCTAAAAATTATATTTAAGAAAATATGATGAAATGTTACTCAGGAAATAAATTCTAAGTTCAAATAGTGGGGCTGAAGCTTTAGAAAAATGACTACATTTTAGGTTATTACTATTTTATGTGTCATTTAGGTCTAGACCTTCTATTAGACTGCAGTCATTGATTTTAAATTTAAGATTTATCTCTACTTCTTAATAAAATCAAAAGTCAAAAATTTAACATAAGTTTAAATTGAAAGATGTAAAATTCCTTCAATACCATCAATATTTTTTTGGTCATGTAGTTCCTCCTCGAATGAATATTTTTTATCTATACTTATATTGCTTCTATTGCATTTTTTGGATGTCTCATTTCAAGAACTTTAAAAATCAACTTTTTTTTTATAAGTGATTGGGGATACATAAATATATATTGTAGAATACAATGAGCGTGCTCAATGAAAATTTCTTGTAAATAGACATAAGTAATGATCAATTATGTTCCAAAGGTAATCAAGGGCATTAAACCTCTTTGATATTTCCTTATATGCATGGTAGGCATGAATTTTTTCTTTGTATTTGTAATGTCAATTAAGGTACGATTAGAATTTTTTGATGGACTATCTTCTCTGAGGTTATCAAACTGAAATGAAAATAACGCATAACAAAATGAAAAAAATATATAGATTCGCTCATACTATTAATCATTTATCTTTTTTCGTTTAGTTATTTGAATGATTTTCAAGTTAGTTTGATAATCATAATGAAGATAGTCCATCAAATAATTCTAATTGTAACTTGATTGATAATAAAGTTGAGAACATAGATACTAAAATAATGAAAACTACCATGCATATAAGGGAATATCAAAGAGGCTTAATTCCCTTGTTGACCTTTGCAAGGAAATTATAATACCCCGAAGTTTAGTAGGCCAACTAGGGCAAAGTGTGAGGGCAACAACAGCCAAGGCAAGGTCATAGGGCCAAGGCTACCCCATGCTTGGGGCGCACTATCTCATCTCCACGACCACCACCACGGCCAGTGGTGAGGACAATGGCTCATGGTGTTGTCCGTGAAGGCCAAAGTAGTAGCTCCATTAAAGCTGCCTCAAAGTGGCTCACCTTCACAAGCCACTTCACGGCCAGTGTTAAACACCGCGGCTCGTGGGAAGGCTCGTGAAGGTGCCTTCAACTTGTGGAGGCTGAGACCTAATGGCATGGCCACTTGTCCATGACCACGATGAAGACCACGGCCAGTGATGAGGACCACGACTCGTGGTTCCTATCGTGAAGCCTGGCACCTGTCTGCCAACTAAGGGTCATTTTAGGTAATTCCTTATTAGGTGGTTATTAAGTGAGGTCATTTTGTATGGTCTTAGTACACCTATATAAACTATTTTTAACACTTTTACCACCCCAATTAAGTCACTATTTCCAAAACCTCAAAAGTTCCCAAAGTTCTTCCTCTAAAAAATTCTTTCTCTAGAAAACTCAAGAAAGAAGAAGAAGAAGAAGAAGAAGAGAATCAAGCTAGGTAAAATTTCTCCAATCTTCCAAGCTTTGTGAGGGATTTGTATGCAATGTATGATAGCTTATTCATCCATGGATTCTTCCATCCATGGAGCCCCATAGAACTCCCCAATTTGATGAAGAATTCCCCAATTCAAGTTAGGGTTTCTTCAGTGCTGTGGGTTATTCTGTATGTTGACCCAATTGAGTGGGTATTGATTTTTTATGATATAATTAGTAGTGAGTCATGTTATTATGATGAAATTATATGTTTTCTATGATTAACCCTTCTCTAATTGATGAAATTGAAGTAATGTGGGTTCATGCCTTGAAAGGTTAAATTGAAGATTTAGAGATAACCTTATAGGGTTGATGATATGTATAGTAATTTTTCAAGAATATAAGCATGTATACATGAATTGAATTATAATAATGTATATGTGATGGATCATGATTAGTAATGCTTGAGATTTAGCCTTTATGATGATATATGATTATAATTGCTTAAGAATGAAGCATGTGACTAGAATGCCTTGTGATCTAGGTATGTATGATGATTGTAAGAAGTAAATCTTTGAGAGTAAGACTTGTAGTCATGAATGTTGCATGTTAGGGCTTTAAAGAGTGAAACTTATATGATAATGGTAGACAACTAGATAGAATTATTGTGGAAGGACTTTACCCACATGACCTAGGTTATGAAATTATGAGATTATGCATGTTCTTATAGAACCTATGTAAATGCTCTGCGAACACTTTGAGATTGAGGTGTCTATGATCAACAAATATTGTTGTGTTGTTGAAAGGATATTCTCATATATACGCTTACGCATGAATATGATAGGAGATGAAAGGTTCTCTCACATAAAATGATTCTAGGTTGAAAGGCTTGCTCACCTAAAATGAATCAAAGCATGTTTAGTCATGTTAGCTTAAAGTTGTGTTATGAAATCCCTTCATGTACAGCTTGACTTGGTAAGCCAAGACCATTTCATGGTAGCTTGAGTATAGGACCTCATGATAGCCTTAGATCGAGAAATAATACTCTTCCTAAGGGTAACTTACACTAGTATCATAGTATACTTGCATGGTAGCATGACTTGGTTAGGCCGCTAAATCATTTTATGGTAGCTAGGATGGAGCAAAAATACCCTTCCTTGTATAGCTTGGACTTGCATGATAGTATGCCTTCCATGGTAGTTAGGTCTAGATCAATATGGTGATTATTCCTTGGTAGCTTGATCTAGCCTAATAGTGTGCTATTCATTGGTAGTCTAGAAATGATTAATAGTAATCGTTTGAGTATGAATGCCTAAAGTGGTACTTAGTATGGTTAAGCTTATGGGGTCTTATCCATGCATTGCACACGTATGACTTGAAGCTACTTATGAAGTGTTCTCTTATATGTTGTATGCTTACTTTGGATTGTTACTATAGTTGCCTTCCTTGATATATTGGACTGAAGGTGAAGGTTCCCTTGTCTATGAGAATTAAGCTAAGGCTGACATCCAAGGATGGTAAGTATGATTATGATGACCTAAATGTGTTACTTAGTATGGGTGGGATTATGGGGTATCATCCATGCACATTGCACAAGTATGACTTAAGGTTACTTGAGAAATAGTTCTCTTATGTTATGGATAGTGGTGGAGCTAGAATTTTGTCTAAGGGGTGTCAAAATATAAAGAAGTAAAATCGTGTAGAAGCTAAGGAGTGTCAATATGTAATATATATACATAAAATAATCTTTATATTTCACCTACACAATGTAATTTCTCGACTAAAGGGTGTCGGTCAACACCCCTTAATCACATGTGGCTCCACCACTGGTTATGGAGATCTAAGAAATGGCTATGCTAATGAATATTATGTACTTCCTATGTTTATGGATTATGCCTTATGTTGACTAATGGTTATGATCATGTTGTTATGATCTTATGCTATTATGCTAGCTATCATATTTAGTACATTTTGTACTAACACATACTCTTACATACATTCTTATCAAATGTAGGGTCCGGCGATCTTGAGTCCCATTCCTGTGGCTAGGTTCTTAGTAGGAGAAAAGAGTGGAAGATTGGTGAGTCATCATAGCATCGAGGATATAGACACCATTTCATTTATGTATTTCTTTTATGTTTTAGACTATTGTATGGGCTGCATCCCAAGAGTTATTCAAAGTTGTTTTAGATGGTTTCAAATAAAGTGTTAATGACTTCCTCTTCGTTTTATGTGACTTCGATTGTTATGAAATTTTTTTAAATTTCTGCACTTTTCTATTATCTTATGTTATGATATGTTAAGTGGCTTTCATTGAGTCCTTCGGGGTTCTATGTGCCTTGTTACATCTAGGGTGTACCCCTGGATCATGAAAGTAATTGATCATCACTTATATAAATTTACATGAATTTTTCATTGATCACAGTCATTGTATTCCCAATATATTTTTCTATCTCCAATCACTTTTAAAAGAATCAACTGCATTTTCAGGAGCTAGCAAATGAGACATTCGAAAAATGCAATGGAAGCTACATAAGCACAAATAAAAAAACATTGTTTCGCAGAGGAACTACCTAACAACCAAAAAGATATCAATAGTACTTAAGGAATTTTACATCTTACAATTTCAACTTATGTTCATGATTTGATTTTTATGTGGTACTCAGAAGTAAAGATGAATCTGAAATTTTAAATCAATGAGTTCAATATAATTGAAACTCTAGAACCAAATAGCAAATAACCTAGTAGTAACTTAAAATTCGGTCAATTGATTGAAGCTTGTCTCTCATTTTTTTAACTTATAATATATTTGTTTCATGTGTATCATTTCATTACCTTTGGTTATATATAGAAATTCCAGGTGAGTCTAAGCTCAACAAAGTTACATATGAAGATAATCTTCCAAATAATTCAAAATTGTATTTTAAATAATTCAGATTTTATTTTAGAAGATAATAATGTAATTGTGGCTCGAAACATTGTACTAGGGATGAAAAGGATGGACACTATCACTTCACTCAAGGAATACTAACATGTATAAAATTTTGTTTCCATTGATACATCTACTAGGTAATTCATATAAACTTTATGGCTATCTTCCTCTGTAACATTAAGTATTTCGAACAAGTTTCTAGTATTGTTAGACATTATTTTGCTCTTTTTTTACTGTTGGTTCTTAAATATTTGACAAAATGAAAGAAAATTGATGAACTTATTTTATTATCTCATAAAGATTTTGTGCATTCTACAATGTACAAACAAGCTCTCACCAGTTGAAGCTGAACTAAAATTGAATCCTCCAACTAAAGAAGATCCAAATATGAATCATTCGGCAAAAGAAGATTCAAGTATATAAAAAAAAAGGAATGTTGGTTGTTAGATAAAAGAGAGAGAAATTTAAAAGGCAACAGAGAAAAGGATTTTGTGATTTCGTTCACCTAGGTCCAAATTGTATTTAATCATTTCTTTGAATTCTAGCTCCAAGATTTTATCATGTTTTTGAATGTTTAATGGCATCAATTCATTTACAATTTTAAATTTAAGTCACCTTTATAAACTTTGTCAATTACTTCTTTGATTCTTATTTATTTACTACCCTTTATAAAGGCTTATTTTCAAAATTTGTCAACAAAACTGGTGTGATATCTCGAGTAAGAACACATTCAATATATTATACGAAATCAATCAATGTGAGTTTTCTCAAAATTTCCAAAATGGCTCTAAACATAACTTTGTGTGTAAATTCAGGTTAATTTCATAGAAGTTCACCGACTTATAGATTCAAACCATAAAAGAAATAAACTTTAACTTGAAAATTTCTATTTTTAATAGCACAATAGCATTATTGTTTTACTTGTGTTGTAACATTGTTTTATTGTGCCCAATTTGATTAAGATTAGGTTTGATCAATTTATTCAAGCTAATGTTATTTGTTCCAAAATTCTACAAGTTAGTTTTGGCTGATTTGGTTTATTTCATATGTAAAAAAACTATATAAGGGTCTAATTAAAGTAATATACTTTTTTCTCTCTCTTAATATGGTATCACCGCCAAAAATACACTAATGGGTAATTTTTTTTCTTGCACATCAATAGCTCCATCCACCCCAACAGCTAATATTGATGCCTCCTCTATCGTTAACCACTTGATTCAATTCAACCCATCATCTCAACTTCCCATTGAACTTTCTAGTAGCCACAACTTCTTGTCGGCACCAATTTGTCCCCTCGAAAACATCACTAATGAAATTGAAATTGTCAACCCTGAGTACAAGGATTTGTTTCAACAAGATAAACTGATCCAAAATGCTCTTATGGCCTCTGTTGATGCCACAATCGCATCCATTGTTGCTTAAGAAAAAAACTCGAATGCTGTCTAGGATCACCTTCACACCAACTTTACAAACAAGTCTCAAACCCGCATCTTTATCCTTCATCACCATCTCTATCGAGTCTATTGTTGACTATTCGCATGAGATTCGATCTATGTATGGTGAACTCACCATACCGGTTCACTGATCAATAATGAAGAAATTGTGGTGAAAATATTGAGTGGCCTTTGTCTAGAGTTTTCTGAGATTTCATCAGTAGTACAGGCACGAGACTCTCCAATTACCTATGATGAACTGTTTGACAAACTTTTGGATCACAATTTTTTCCTTAAACATGAGGACATAAAAACTACAACCACTCGGGTGACTGCAAAGTTTTTTAACGAGTAACATATTCCCAATCAGCCCAACGTAATATTCTACGCCCAACCAACAACAACAACAGGCTTCCCCCAACCAAACATCACATACAAATACCATTCTCCAAGATTCGAACAATGGTTCTCAATGGCGTAATATACCACAACAACACTCATAGGTATGTTGTCTGCTATGTGACAAGTTTGGGCATACAACAAATGCCTGTCAGTCTTGGTCCCATAACTATTTCGAAGCAAAGTCTAGTTTTGTTGCATAGACACCAGCACATAACCCTTGGATTGTCGACTCTGGTGCATCTCACTACAATACCTCTGATGCCAACTCCAAGCACAATGTTTAGCACTTCAATAGGATCGAGGACTTGACGATGAGTAATGGTAATGTCATTCCAATTACTCAACCTGGTATGACTCATTTATCTGTATCAAATAAGGCCTTTAAACTCTATACGTTTTTATGTGCTCATGCTATCAAACATAAACTTCTTTCGGTTTCTCAATTTTTTCAAAACAACCTAACCTCAATCGATTTTTTTCTTTTAAATTTTCTTCTAAAGGATCTCACTTTGGGGACTTCTCTTCTGTGCAGCCCTAATAAAGCATGACTCAAGGAATGGATGTGACTGTTCTAACCAACCATCAATGTTTCTACCAGCAACATCGAGGTTTAGGCCACCCCCATTCTCTAGTTTTATTTTACATTCTCAATAATTTAAGTCTTTCTTATACTTTGAAAGACAATTTCACTTATTGTAATTCTTGTTTCTACAATAAAGCCTATAGATTTCCATTTTCTTCAAACACAGTGTCCCACAAATCTCCATTAGAAACACTTTATTGTGATCTTTAGGGACCCTCCCCGGTACTCTCAATTGATAAAAAAATGTTATTATTGTATTTTTGTTGATCGGTATAGCAAGTACATCTGGTTATACACAATCAAAACCAAAATTGAAGCTAAAATTTTTTTTCACACTTTAGATTTTGTTCTTGAAAAACATTTTGATAAAAAAAATACCCACCCTTTAGTTGGAGGAGGAGAATATCAAATACTAGACCCATACCTTCATTCCAATGGCATACAACACCTTGTTCTCCACCATATACACCTCAAATGGTTGCCATGCCTGAAAGACGCCATTATCACCTAGTTGAGACACCTAAAATACTACTTCATCATATTGCCTTACCATCCAATTTTTGGTCATTTGCTTGTCATCATGTCACATATCTCATCAACTTTCTAGCAACTAGCACATTTAATAGAAAGTAACCATGTGAAGTTATTTTTAATGACAAACCAGCATAAACATCTCTTCGTATCTATGGTATTTTATGCTACCCATGGATTCAACCATATGCCCAAAATAAGTTAAAACTGTACTTCAAACATTGTGTCTATCCAGGTATCTCCATTACTTCTCATTCCCATCAGTATTTTGACCCTACAACTTCCAAACTTTTTCTCTTTTGAGATGTCAGAATATTTGAAGATGTTTTTCCATTTGATAGTATGTTTTCTCTCTTGAAACAAAAATTTTATTATTTAACATGGGAAAACAATTCTTCTTAAAATTAGTCTAACCTTTTCTCTCATCCAGCAATAACACTTGATACTAGTACCATCGAGATTACCCCACTATTCCACTATGGCAAGATACATGCCGAGATGCATGCTCAATTCGTGTTAGACAGGAGAACTACCTAGAGGTAGATCACTCCAAATCTCAGGAACAAGGTAATGCCTCCATTAGTTCATTACCCACTTCTTTTGATAGGTATATTCTACCCCATGTTGCTCACCCTCAACCCCATTTTGTTTTCCAGAGCAAACCCCTTGTCCCCTCTACTTGGCCAATCTCCATAAATTGCACTCAACCAACTAATCATGTCTATCGGCATTAACCACCCTCATCATCTTCACTACCACCACCATATCTTAGTTTACTTCCCTGTATGAACATATTGTTATCATACTACTGATAGAACAACGTAATTTTGTAATGAGGTCACAAAACAATATCTTTAAGCAACAAAAAATTGTTAACTACACCACCTAATAAGGTAGCCTGCATCCTCTATCCCTGTAAATCAAAAATAAGAAAAAGAATTTCCATATTGGATAGACGCAATAAAGGCTGAATTTGATGTATTAATGCATAATCAGAGTTGGGACTTGGTTCCACCAAACTAAGCCCGAAATTGTCCCTTGTAAGTGGTTATTTCAAATTAAAACCAAGGGTCAAGGATCCATTGATACGTACAAAGAATGTTTAGTTGCAAAAGGGTTCAAAGTAAGGCCCATAGTTTATTTTGACAAACCATTCAATCGGGTTGTTAAACCAACAACAATTCCAACAACTCTCACACTTGTTGTACAAATGAATTGGCGACGGTACCAAATAGACATCAATAATTGTTTTATTCAAAGGAAGATTCAAGAAGACACCTATATGTGTCAACCTCTTGTATATGAATTCACAAATTATCCCAACTATGTCTTCCATCTCAAAAAGGCAATCTACGGACTTTGGCAAACTCCTAAGGTCTGATATGTTGCACTGACTAGTTCCTTGATTCGAATGGGGATCATAAAGTCTAAGTGTGATAATTCTATCTTTTTTTGTACAATATGGGAGTCACTATTTATGTGCTTACCTATGTGGATGACCTCATAATAAGCGGTTGTGATGAAACACTCATTCAGCTTATTGTTACCTCTTCGTCCAACAAATTTTCTCTAAAGTACCTTAGTTTATTACATTATTTCTTCGGTGTTGAAGTATGCATGAGTTTTTCTAGGTCATTTCATAGTAAATACAGGTATCTACATATTATTTTACATGGCACTTCTATGCAAAATTGGATAGGCCATTCAGCCATCTATGAGCATGTTTGAGACCCTACTAGTTGGTGATGGAGCACCTAAACAGATGACAAAGAATAGATAAGTGTGCTTGGTAAGCTTCGATACCTTTCGTTTACCCGATCTAACATCACATACTCAGTCAACAAGCTTTCTCAGTTCAACACCTCTCCTTCTGTGCTTCACTAGAAGCCTGTTATCCAAATCTTTTGATACCTTATAGAAACAATCCAATATGATATTCATATTTCCAAATAGAAATCTACTGCTCTCTGTACCTATGTTGATGCTGATTGGGCAGGTAACATCAATGATCTCTGCTTTATCTTAGGTTACATTGTTTATAAAGGTACGACGCCCATTTCCTAAAGTTTTCTTAGGCAACCCTAAATGAGGCTGAATATGATGCAGTTACTTGTGCCTTGCCCAAAATGAATAGGGTTACTCATTTATTCAAAGAATTACATATGTCACTCCTTGCTACTCCAACAACACTTTGTTATAATCTTAGGGTCATATACATTGCTGAGAATCCGATACATCATACCAAAATAAAGTACCTTGAGGTTGATATTCACTTTGTTCGTAACCAGGTTTGTAATGTACTGGTCAACCTGAGGCACATACACTCTGTTGAATGATGAGTCCACAAATTGGACACATTTAGGGCTGTATTTTGATAATATTAGTGTCCTCAAATGCATATTTTGTGTCAATATTTGATGAAAACCCTTAAGTTTCAGATATTTGGAGTTGGAGGGAAAGCATGGATACCACTTAGCAAAAAGGAACAAAGGCAATTGAAAGAACAAAGAAATGAAGATCTGAGAATCGTCGAACCCATTTGGCGAGTCACCAAAAGGAATTATCCTCGCCTTTTATTCCAGTGTGTTGAACCCTGAAAGAAAGGATCAAATAGACGGTGAAAAGGAGCAATCGGTGTGGCACTGAGCAGTACTTTGTCTCTCAATGTTCCAAAACACGACGATACGGAAGGATAGAGCAAGACGGCGATGAAACCTACCAAAGGGCGGATCGCTGAGTTGATTGGCGATCTCGATTATCGACGCACAGATTTTTCAAAACTATAAAGACTCGTTGAGAGTTGTAGCTTAATATCATATTTTTAATGTAGAATTTTTAACATAGAATTTTGAGTTCTAACTTTGGAGAGGGTTTTGAAGAACTTGAAGATTCAAAGGGTTTTAACTCCAAGAATTTGGACTTGGATCTTGTGGATTCTTCACTCTTTGTTTGTTCTGAGACTTAAATCTTTATACCCATTTGCATGCAAACTCATATTGGTATAAATTTATATCTCTTTTACATATCTAGCTAAAACCCCAATTCTTGGGCTGTGATTTTATGAATATTGGTTAGATTATTTGTTGGGTCTTGCTTGTTGATGATTTATTTGTTGTTTAGATGTGATTTCATTTAGTATTTGTGGTGGAACTTAATGAAATTGTAGGTGAAAATACGATTTCACCTTTGTGTCTTCGGCTTGCGAGAGAGAGAGGTTGTAAAACTAACACTACTAAATTGATTGCCGGTGAGATTGGATCGACATGAGGTTCAGCTCGAGAGAGTGAACCCTAGTCCTTCTCCCACATACTCAGCTCGAGAGAGTGAGTGGGCTAAGGTGGAGGTTGTTCTTCATGTGGCAACTTGGTGTTTGAGAGAAACCGAGTTGATTCCGAGTAAGTTGCTCAAGAGAGAATTTACCCCCACTATAGTGTAGCCTAGTCAGAAATATTCAACAGATTTATTATCAAAAGCATGCACCTAATATTTTAGTTTATCCCGTATTCCAATCACATCCCAAGAATCCCTTCTCCTTAATTAGTACTCCTTATATTTTTATTGTTTTTGCTTACTTGTTACTAACTCCCATTGATAATTGACGCTTGTGTCACCTCTTTGATTTAGCATGTTTATATTCAATAATGTTTTTAGCTCCGACTAATTAAGAGTTAAATTGATTTTTCTATTAATTCTTAAAACTACACCCTTGGGACTCGACCCCAACCCTTGGTTGGGTTACTTTACAATTGTACGATCGTAGACACTTGCATTGGAAGTTGTGTCTTTATTACGCAAACATAAAAATGGTCCCGCTGCCGGGGAGTGGTGTTATTTTAGGATTTTTAGCTTAATAAATTTTTTGTTCTTCTTAGTTGTCGTTCCACTTACTTAATTTTCAGAATTGGTTCTATTGTTTGTGTTGAAAACAGAAAGCATGAGTGTTAATGGTAGCAACGGTAGCCAGGTTGGCCACCAAGACGACACAAGAAATCTCAACGATGTCGAAGAGCCCAACATTAATGACCCCCATATCATGGGAGGTATTGGGGCTATCTGTTTACCTCCAGTCGAAGGAAATAGGTGTTCCATATAACGAGCACTATGTTACAACTAACGGGACTTTTTAGCGGATTGGATCGTGAAAATCCTCATGAGCATCTTTGAAACTTCGTAGATGTGTGCGGACAATTCTCTTTCAAAAATATTTCTTTGGATTCAGTCTGGTTAAAGTTATTCCATTTCTCGTTGATGGGAGAAGCGTGCAAATGGTTGGCGGAGTTGCCACATGAATCTATCACTTCTTGGGAGGAGTTGGTCACTGCATTTAATGAGTGATTTTTCCCTCCTTCGAAGATAATGACTCTTCGGCATAATATCCAAAACTTTAAGCGTTTGGAGGGCGAGCCAATCCATGAGACTTGGCTGCGATTTAAAAAGTTTGGGCTACAATGCCCGACTCATGGTCTGCCCGACAATATCTTGCTACAGTATTTTTACCGAAGCCTCGATTCGGTAAACAAAGGTGTCACTGATCAACTTTCACCTGGAGTCCTGATGCAGCAACTGTACGCAGTAGTAGCCCAACTCTTAGATGGAATGATGACCATCAATAGGGCATGGTACACTTATGAAGACCAAGTCTCCCCTCTCACATTCAAGTTATCCAAGGAGCAGATGGAAAAAGATAATGGGAGACACCAAAACATGGCCAAGATCATGACACAACTTGACATTTTATCTAAAAATGTCATGAGGGCTGGTACCCGTGGTGTCAACGTTGTGGGGGTCGGGTGTGCAAATCTCGAGGAGGCAAAATTTGAAGCCTTGTATAATGAGGAAGTGAACTTCCTAGCCAACCAAGGCGGTGGTTATCGTTCAAACTACACAAGGAAGGTTTGAAACCAAGGTTGAGCTAGAGATGAAGGATGGATGGATCGTGAATGGAGAGACCGATATCCTAATTAGAAGGATGGGGAGAAGGATAGGTATGTGCCTCCCCACGAGCGCCAAAAGCCAAAGGATTCAGAGGGTGGTAGGTCTAAGGATATGCTTTCTCGTATCCTCAATAAAGTTGAAGGGTCGGACAAGATCTTGAAATAGATAAAAGAGGATGTGTCAATCCTTGGCCAAACTGTTACCTCCCATTCACTATCAATCAAGCAGTTGGAGACCCAAATGGGTCAGATGTCGTCTCACCTAAATCTGAGACAGAAAGGGGGTTTTCCTAGTGACACTATGGTCAACCCCAAAATGAGATTTGAAGGTGGACTTGCATCATGCCACGATGTTAACTAATGCCTTGTTTGGGAGGCAACCCAAAAGCATTTATTGCTTTATTTTACTTTGATAAAATAATGGTGTGTTGATTGGGCAGATGGAAGTGTAGAGAGTGAATGAAAAGTGCAGATTTGTGAGATACAGGTCCATTCAATGAATCGCCGAAGGGTTCGATGACCCCGAACCAGACCGCCGTTAGACTCAAGACCAATTTACATTAGAGCCGTTAGACTAAATTGGACTCATTCAGGGCTATATTTTGATAAAATTAGTGTCCTCAAATGCATATTTTCTCTCAATTACTGATGAAAACCCTTAAGTTTCAGGTATTTGGAGTTCGAGGGAAAGCATGGACATTACTAAGCAAAAACGAACAAAGACAGCTGAAAGAACGAAGAAATGAAGATCTGAGAATTGCCGAACTCGTTCTGCGAGTCACCGAAAGGTCTTATCCTCGCCTTTTGTTCCAGTGTGCTAAGCCCTGAAAGAAACGATCATATCGGTGGTGAAAAGAAGCAGTTGGCGTGTCACCGAGCAGTTCCACAAAGCAGTACTATTTCGCCCAATGATCCAAAACACGATAATGCTAAAGGATAGAGTAAGACGGCGATGAAACCTACCAAAGGGCGGATCGCCGAGTTAATTGGCAATCTCCACTAACGACACCGAATGATCCGCTGCTGCACAGATTTTTGAAAACTATAAATACTGGTTGAGAGTTGTAGCTTAATATTAGATTTTTAAAATATAATATTTAACATAGAATTTTAAGTTCTATGTTTGGAGAGGGTTTTGAAGAACTTGAAGATTCAAAGGGTTTCAACTCCAAAAATTTAGACTTGGGTCTTGTGGATTCTTCACTCTTAGTTTGTTTTGAGACTTAAATCTTCATACTCATTTGAATGCAAACTCATATTGGTATAAATTTATATCTCTTTTACATGTCTAGCTAAAACCCCAATTCTTGGGCTATGATTTTGTGAATATGGGTTAGCTTATATGTTGGGTCTTGCTTTTTAATTATTTATTTGTTGTTTAGATGTGATTTCGTTTAGTAGCTATGGTGGAACTTAATGAAATTATAGTTGCGAATACGATTTCACCTTTGTGTTTTCAGCTTACTCAAGAGAGAGGTCGTAAAACTAAGACTAGTAAATTAATGGCCGGTGGGATTGGGTCGACATGAGGTTCAGCTCGAGAGAGTGAACCCTAGTCCTTCTCCCACACACTCAGCTCGAGAGAGTGAGTGGGCTAAGGCGGAGGCTATTCTTCATGTGGCAACTCGATGTTCGAGAGAAACCGAGTTGATTCAGGGTAAGTTGCTCGAGAGATAATTTACCCTAGCCTAGCACAAATATTCAACGGATTTATTATCAAAAGCATGTACCCAATAGTTAGTTTATCCCATATTCCTACCACATCCCAAGAATCCCCTCTCCCTGATTAGTACTCCTTATATTTTTGCTTACTTTTTATAAACCCCCATTGATAATCCACACTTGTGTCACCCCTTAGATTTAACATGTTTATATTCGTTAATGTTTTCAGCTACAACTAATTAGAACTTAATTTTATTTTTCTATTAATGCTCAAAACCACTCCCTTGGGACTAGATCCCAACCCTTGGATGAGTTACATTACTATGGTACGATCGTAGACACTTGCATTGGAGGTTGTGTCTTGATTACGCAAACATCACTGACCAACTTGTAGATCCATATAAAAAAACCTTTTCCAAACCCACTTTCCAGCGAATGCTTCCCAAGTTACGCGTAATAACGCATTAGCATTACTATTTTACTTGTGTTGTAACATTGTTTTAGTGCGCACAATTCTATTAGGATTAGGTGTATTCAATTTATTCAGGGTTAGTTTGTATTAGTTGTTGTTATTTGTTCCTACTTTCTAGGAGTTAGTTTAGGCTAATTTGGTTTATTTTATCTGTATAAAAACTCTACAGGAGTCTCATCAAAGTAATATACTTTCTTCAATTTTATTTGTCTTTACAAAACAAATATAAAAGTTGTTCTAAAACTTTAAATAAACTCCCTCAAATAAAAGACTCATCACCTTACATGACATGACCCAACCTTTGAACTTTTAATCGACGAATGGTTAAAAGGCTCTTTGCTGAAATATACATATAGATATATTAATCTTTGATTATCTAGTTAAACCACAATACATATTACCCTCTATCAATTTAGCTGTAATGGAAGTTAGAGCCATACCATTGCTATTCCCTGCAAATAATCCAACCCATGGGGACTCCAATAGCTTTGTCATCATTTGCATTCCCTTTTGTCATCTAGGTAGTTTTACAGACATTTAATTGTTCTTAAGCCCCTTAAATACACTTTTTTCTTGAACTCGGGAGGTCTCTAGATATACAAAAGTAATTATTAGATTCTTGCTAGGGTTCCACATCCCCAGCCGATTCCTCCTGCCATGGATAAATTCAGTCGTGGGCTAGCATCACCTACGCCTGAGATGAGAGGATAAAGATAAAGAAGTTAGATTTATCTTTATACTGACACTTTATTATGAGTGTGAAGAAATCAAACAACATAGTGCAGCAACTAAGCAATGTTCTACTTGGATATTTGACTAGAGAAATGCGGAGGTATTTGCTTCATAGTTATATAAATTATGAAAGGAGAAGGCACCAAAAAATTAAGTCTTGATTTGTCACTAAAAAAAGTAACTTAAACCTAAGTTCCTCAAAAATACCGTCTAGTGTGTATAATTCCTTCCAAAAGTTGAGCATTTTTTAATGATCCAACATAGGCGCAATAACAGATTTGGAGGTTTTGAGTAACCTATATAGCTATAATGAATGAATATAAAACAATAAAAATCCGGACCATAATTTCTAGTAATTTCCTTGGAAGATCAATAGTCAATTACTATTTAAAGATAGTACAAGAAGCCATAATATGTATAAAACACATAGATGTGAGATCCAAGACTAGTAATAATCACTCCAAGATGCACATAAGAATTAATCTACATCACAATAGTTCTTCACAAGTAGTTTGTGATTTCATATCAAACTAAAGTCAATAAATTAAATAGTTCTTCAAAATACAAGTAGTCAAGTAGATGCACTTCAGGCAGCAAAGTATTTGAAAAACTCTAGCAAGTAAACTTCAACTTTAACTTCTTTAGCTAATTGCACCACAACATGAATTCATCTTAATCTGACACTTAGCCACCTCTTTCCAAAAAAAACTTAACTCAAGTCCCAAAAGTTGCTGGACTTCTTGAAGTTTAGAATATTCCATCATGCGATTAGCTTATCATATTTCAAACAATGGAAAAAAGCTCCTACAACATGAAAGAAACAGCCCACACTCCTATCCCTCCGTCCCCATCCCCACTAGTGAATAATATCTCTGTGCAACTAGTTCAATGTAGCAATATTTAAACAATACAACAATGCTTCAACTTTGCTAAGAGAGAAAATTATAAATAAAATATAGGTATATAGCAAGAAATTTAGCAATTGCATCCTCTGTACTAGGACCACTACAAAGAACCTCTATACCCTATCCTAAAGGTTCTTCACTTTATTTATGAAGAATCCACTAAATTTCTCCATCTTCAAACTCATGACATCCATTTTGTACCAGAAACTTATGGATTTTACGAGGTTTGAAAGTCTATAAATATTGGTCACACATGATTAATCCAACTTTAACAAATAGAAAATTACTTCCATAACAATCAGACACCTAAAGGTAGCAGAAATTTAGTTTGAACTACCTTGAACTGTATAGTTACATTCTTTTATTATTTTTTTTTTATTTGGTAACTGTAATGTTTTATTACCAAATTTTGCAATATGTTCAATGTTTGGATACTATGGATGTGGACATCTGCCACTCTCAGAATCTAGCTAATTCAAAGGATCTCTTCTGCTAGAGCCTATTCCAAGGATAGAAGTTAAGCTTATGCATAAAATATATAAATCTGGGCAGCATACTAGCTCTACAATGTATGTCTTGTATAATTATTCTAATGATCAACTCCATGTTTCTCTCCTTGTTTTGAAAAATCATGTAGTTCCTCTCTTGCCAAATATAGTAGATTGTTGCTGCTAGAGTCATTCTGTATAGTTCTACTTGTATGGTTTTATTTGAAGCATGCTCTACAGCCCATGTTAGTTCCTCATGCCATCTATTACTAACTCTATTGATTGCTAGCCAGTTCAGGAGTTTTTCCATAACACTTTTGAGAATCGACAGGTGAAGAATAGGTGCTGGTGTGATTCATTTTCTTCCTTGCAGAGTGGACATATTACTTCACTTGTGATCCCCCATTCTTCCAATCCATCCCTAGTGTATAGTCTTCTATGAATAGCCAGAAACAATGCAAAGATCCATTTAGGATTTCCTTGGTTATTGCAAGTAATTCTCCTCCAGGGAACTTTTATATAATCCCCTTTTAGTTTCTTATACATTTGTTTAATACTAAATTCATCTGCCTCCAAAATTTCTGCAATTTGTTGTCCCTTTTCTTCCTGTTACTGTCTTGCATGCATGATTTTCCTCACTATCCAAGAAGCCTAATTTGCTATCACTTCCCATGGTCTCCTACCTTTGAGGTAGAAGGTATGTACCCATATAATCTATAGTTTATCTTTCTTCTTGTTTAGTTCCCACAGGAGGAAACTAAAGTCAACCAGAACTCACACTTGGAAAATTTGTCATACATATCAAGTTTTCCAAGAACACCCAAAACAATATGGAGATGGTCGGCATACTCTTCCTTACTCTTCGAATAAACAAAAATGTCATCAATAAAGACAAGGGAAAAAGGAAAAATATACCCCCAAACTATCGTAAGTGGTATGCAGATACCATCCGTCATACTTTTGGGACATTAGTGCCCCAGCCATCCAAAAAGTAGATCATATATTCCCTTCACTCTAACGGAAGAGTAAATAGGGACACATGGCACAATATTATACGTCGATTCAACATTTCATAAATGTCGGGTCAGTGGATAAGATTATGATAAGTGTATGTCTGTTAGTATAAAGGGTATATATGCTCTAGTTTTTGGACGGCAGGGGCACCAATGTCCCAAAAGTAAAACGGAGGCTATCTACATACCATTTATGATAGTTTGGGGGTATATTTGTCCTTTTTCACTAAAGACAATAATAAGAGAATCCAGGAATGGTTTAAAGACACCATTCATTAAACTCATGAAGGTTATAGGCACATTGGTCAATCCAAACGACATCACTAAGAACTAATAGTACCCATAGCAGGTCCTGAATGCAATTTTGGGCACATCCTCAAGCCTAATCTTTAACAGATGGTAACCACACCTTAGATCAATCTTAGAGAAAACTGACACACACCTTGCAATTGGTTGAAAAGATCATCTATCCGTGGCAACGAATACTTCTTTTGAATGGTGACCCTATTCAACTACCGATAGTCTATGGACATCCTCATACTACCATCCTTTTTCTATACAAACAAGATAGGAACAAAAAAACTCCTGGATTTGTGCTTTAAGCTCTCTTAATTCCACCAGAGCCATGCAATAAGGAGGGATGGAAATGGGGCGAGTACCCGGTTCCAAGTCAATGCAGAAATTTATATCTCTATCCGGAGGAATACCAGACAAATCGGTAGGAAAGATTTCTTTAAATTCAGACAATATAGAAATAAACTCAATAGAGGGACACTCATCATCAACATCTTGAATATGAGACAAATATACCAGAAACCCCTACCCCACCAGTTTCCTAGCCCGAATAAAAGATATGACCTAAGCTGGCTTAGGCTTGTACACCCCTTCCCACTTTAAATTTTCCCTACCCGGGATCTCTAAAGTCACAGACTTAGCATTACAATTAAGCAAATCATATTAGGGGGACAACCAAGTATGCCTAAGATTATATCAATGCCAGTAATACCTCGAATAACCAAATCAGCCCAAGTCTGAAAACCCATAAACAAGATAGGACAAGTACGATAGAAATGAGTGACTATGGCAGACTCTCCAACTAGGGTAGCAACATGGATGGGGGAATAAAGTACATCACTAACTGCATCAAATCCCAAGTCAAACTAAACTGACATATATGAATAAGTAGAATCAAGATTAAAAAAGACAGTAGCCATTCGGTAACATACATGAATAGTACATGTTATCACTACATCAGACACTTTAGCCTCGGTCTTGCCTGGAAAAGAATAAAAATGATCCCTGTCATCTTGACGGGCAATCTCTTTGCCTGGATGCACCGCTCCTCTACCTGCATTCCCATTTCCCCGGCCTCCATGGCCTCACTGATTTCCTCCTCGCCCATCTTGCAAATGTCCTCTGCCATTACTACCGCATCCCGTTGGTACCACTACTCTAGTCTGCTACAACACGAGGTCAAACATGTGTGGATGGGGACAATCTCTCCTCATATGTCTAGGTTCTTCATAATTGTAACATAGTTAATAACTTAACCAAGTCCGCATCACTACTATCGTAGTAGTCGTATCATGACCATCTTTGATATACACTCACTATAGGAAATCGTCATAGAGATTCTAACCTCAATTGTCGCAACATAATTTCATCATTTACTAAGCAACCCATACATATTATGAATACAATACTAAATGTATTTGCCAAAGTAATGCCGTTCATTATCCTGCCGTCCATTACAAAACTTCTTTAATGTTGTCACCTATAAGGTTGAATCTATAAATCTAACCTTAATCACTTCACAAAGTGATGAATTTTCTCTATGTTCAGGAACTCATCTCTCCTCCTATCCCTCAAAGTTTAAGTTATATACTTCTCTATAAAGAACGTTATAAATGTTTCCAAGTCAAGAGTAGTGTATTTACTAGTCGGCACACAACATGAGACAACCACCACATTTTGGTATCTCTCTTCAACTGGTATATCATAAATTCAATACTCAATCCCTCTACTGTATTCATCTTATAAAGAAAATCATGACAATATACAAGGAAATCATAAGCATCTTCACATTCAATACCCACGAATAATGGGGATTCCAACTTTAAGAACCTAATAAAAAGATCATGTTGGTCACTAGTCTTTACATGCCCACATTGAATCGGGGAAACATGCTTATTTGGAAGGATGCATCCTCTGTTGCTAGTGTTGGGTTACCAGTTCTGTTGCTCTGGTTCTAACCATATAGCGAATGAGGAAAGATACCAATTGGATTCAAGTAATAGAACAAAAGGAAAAAGGAAATGAGTTTTCCTAAATTCCTATAGACTCTCCAACATAAATACAGATGTCTCCGTACTGTTCCGCAAGACTTTACTAGACTAATTTTGGTACAATGAGATCAACGAACGTAGGGCTTTGATACCATCTTTGTCATGCCCCATACCATTGTGATTCGCACCCACGCTAACACTCTGGTGGGAGAACCATTACTACAATCCAACTAATAAATTAACAGAAAACTAAGCATTTAATGATACGAGAGCAGGTTTAAATTGCCAAAATAAATGACGGAGTTCCCACAAACTCCGAGGTCTAACAAAATAACTAATGCGGAAATTCAACCCCTAGAACTGAAAATCATTGTACAAAAACTCGGATTACCTAATAAGTCTAAGAAAAGGGGGCATAACCCAAAAAACAAAACATAACAACCTAAACCAATTGTCTGAGTCCGAAAAGAGTATACTTAAATGAGAAAGATCAATGACAGCCTCAAAGAACTGGCTCACCCTTGAATTCATTCACGGTCAGTAGTCTCCTAACTGAGGTCTGTTAGTAGCTCACTAAAGAAAGAGCAATTGCAATATGAGTACACAAAACACAGTATACTGGTAGGATCACACGGCTACTCCGATAAGCACAATATACAACGAACAATTCCAACACAGTAAGCACACATATATAGAATATAGTCCAGTTAACATTTTAGAGCAACATACAATCTCCCATTATAAATGACAAGTAGACATAGACATAATAATCACAAGGAGTTTTCTCATGGAACCCATACAGAAATTGTTAGAGTGTCGGAATGTGAAACCCGATCCAATATACATGTTTCAGAACGTGACACCCAATCCAATATATGTGTGTGATCCAACAAAAATGTGTCAGAACGTGACACCCGATCCAGTATATGTGTGAGACTGTGACACCCAATCCAATCAGCACAACCACAATCACAATCACACCCCGAATGAACAATACTCATAGTTATACAATCAAGTAATAGGTTCATGGAATGTATTGTGCACAAATAATCTTTTCATTAGATTTGATTTACATATCCCTATTCACACACATGCACGTATACAATGAAGATATTATTTGGCATATATCACATAATAGGAAATCAAACCATCACCTACCTCGAAACCAAGCTTGAATCCTCCTAAGACACTTGAGCCTTTCCTTTCCGAATTCTTTCTGCTTGATCTTGGTCTATAAACGAGTAATTTACACAAGAATCAATAAATAGGGTATAAATTACCCGAAAAATAACACAATTATTATCCCAAGACCAAAACCAGATCATAACGTTCAATTAGGGCTTTTCCCACTATCAACTTCAAGCCAAAACCCTCTTTCAATTATTATTACCCAAGAAACTAAGTTCTACAGATCGAAAAATGGATTAGGGGAGTAATAATCTTACCTTTTGTGCTACAAGTCGTGGAAAACTTTTAAGAATTACCCTGGGTCGTCCCTTAGATCATAAGAACGGAGTTCTATAGAAAATAACAAATTTGGGGTTTTTCCCAACTGAAGCTCGTGATGACCCTCCACGACAGACCCCATCCTGCCATAACGGCCCCGACCTGGCGGGATTAATCCCGCCTTGGCTGCTTGCATGGAGACAGAAGCTTGGAGTTTGGGTCCAAGCTCCCATTTCCCAACACACCTTCAAACCTGGACATTCTAAAACTACTCATTCACGCCAAGATCAGTTCCAGGAGTTCTACTAGCATGAATTCAATTCCGTAAAGCCGCACGGGCTCCTTAACATTTTGGCTACCCACTCATGTGATAAAATTCATAATTATATCTCCCATTCATTACCATATTTCCCTAGACCTTACCTGACTCAGAATTTGTATAAATCTGGACTAGGCTAGACATTTCCACGTCATTACTCAAAAGTTTTCTGGCCCATATTCTTTCCCCATTGTATTTTGCATACCGACGGGAACAAGTCATTACAAGTAGAAACATCTTCATTGTCTAATTTATATATTTTACGTAATGATCATATTTTTTTTGAAAGAGAAAAAAATCGGTATGATAAAATATCAACAATTATAATTTTTGTTAAGTAATAATTAGATCAAACTTTGAAAAAGATAAGTCTTTTTTTTCAGCGAGAGAATGAAAGAAAAAAAATCTCTTTAAAATTAAATTGATGTTACTTTTAAAGAATGTTAAAAGAGTATTTATTAGAGATAACTTTTCTATCTTCACGAAATTAGTATACAAAAATTTGATAAGGTACTTGATGACACACAAGGAGTTGAAACTTCGCTATTTCCAAACTGCTTGACTTTCAAACTCCTCTTTGTAAGAAATTTAGTACTACAATATATACTAACTTAAAAATAATTTTTTTGTTACACCTCGAATTCAAGAAGATAGAAAAAGATGGAGCTTTTAAGAACCTGGTGCCTGAACCAACGGAAGACACCGATGGTCCGTGGTCGGACATACGTTTTGTAGGTGGGGTCCTATAATTGGGCTCACAATTAAAGGGTCTCTAATACCACCCACGGCCAACCAGTACGGTCTGTGGTTGGGTTTACGGAACTTAAGTCTGGTCATTGGTGAGGGTCAAAGTTATTTATAGGAAAAAGGTTGTTGAGTGAATTTTGAATAGTCGTATCTTTTAGAACAAAATGAATTAGGTGGCCCATGACTTATCAAATTAAAGATAATTGTCTCCTCTTTACAATGTCAGCGAGTTTGCTCAAATCCAAGCTAGTAGTAAAATTTTATGCTAGTTTTAGTGAAGACCTATTGAGGACAGCATAAACCACGACCCAGTTGATGGGTAGTGGTTCAAACGATGGCCCGTCAATCATTTAGTGTGAAACATGACCCAGCTAAAATCCAAACTCCTAGTATAATGTTATGATCGTTTAAGTAAGGAACATTTTTTTCTTTTCCCCTATGCTTTGGGAACATAAACTACGTCATTTGATGCATAAACTACGTCGTTTTACTCTATCTAAGCCTAATAATCTAGTCAGACATACCCAAAACCCTCATTCTCAAAAAATCATCCAAGTTCGAATGAAAAGAAAAGAAAAAGGTGCCAGTTTCTTTCAAGAAGAAGTAGTAGTATTCTGCAAAGTTCAGCCCCGAAATCCAAAGGATTTCTTCATAGATTTCATCATCACGTATGTGGTATTTCACTAATGGGTTCCTTTCACTCATTAGGTCCCTAGAATTCAGTTAGTTCTTCAGATTCACATAAACTGTTTGGACCTAGGTTTTCTAGATTTTCAAGATTTATTATTATTATGGTTCCTTTGATCTAAATAAATTATTTTTTGATAATTTAGTGTTATTCCATTCATAGCACTCAGAACCCTAGCTTGTGTAAATTTATGCTAGTTCACCAAGTACACTTGCTAGGCTAATTAGATAGAAAATCATGCTCCAGATTTCAAATGCCACGTTCTCAATATATAATTATTTCATTCTCAGTTAGCATGTCAGTGTTTTGAGCTATTTAGTATATTAGATTCATATATATTCAGTTGGGGGTAGTCTTAGTACCGAGTTGGACTAGGGTTCAGCATTACCTCAAAGACCTAGAACTACGTGCCAACATAGGTTCAGAAGTCCCCTTTGTTGGTCATCACTTTTTAGTGATCATGTCATTGTCATTCCTCTATACCCCTGGCAAGGCATATATGGTCCTCTCGATGGGGCATATATATCGGACTCCACGTTTATCTCACATGGCTTATGTCAGTTAATAGTAGTTCCTATAGGTATACGCTTAGTGCATTGACTAGGTTTTCAGCAGTTACTTCAGTATACAGTTCAACATGTTATCTTCATAATTAGATCATGGTCATTGCATTCAGTTTATCTTTCATTTAAAATTAAGTATATATCTATCTCACCTTGAAGCTACCCCAAGGACGCGGATACGGGACCTAGGATCACTTGTGACCCCAAGCTAACCCTGCTGGCGTATCATAAGCATACTAGATAAACCAAAGAAAAGAAATTTTGTGTGGAATTTAAATCATAAGATAAACTGAAATGAAGTAATGGGGAATACCCATAACTATTAGAATATCTAAAAGCTGGGAGTTTAACAACCATTGAAATGTCAAACTCAAATGCTAAAGTTGATTCAAACTATGTCTAGAATAAGCCTCTAACTGACTAGAAGTGATGGGACGTGCCCCAGCTAAATCTAGCAAAAACTTAAACTAAAGACTAATAGAAAAAGAAACATGTATGTCATCCTCAGAGAATGAGGACTCACCACTGATACTAATGAGCTGAAGAATGGCAACCGATCTATGCGTGATCTGGAAGCTAAGGACCTAAACCTACATCATGAGAAGATGTAGCGCATAGTATGCGTCAATACTTGAAAGGTACTAAGCATGAAGGATTGACTAAAGTTGAACAACTTACATAACTGAACAAAGCATATAAATGAGCAATGACATGAGATAAGCATGATACTAAACTAAGAATACTGAACATGAACTAATTGAATGCATTGACCAAGTTTATAATATGCTAAAACTGAAATCTAACTGTAAGTGATAACATGGTCAATGCAATAGAATCTGAGTGTAAATGATAACATGGTCAATGCAATAGAATCTGACTGTAGGAGGTACTGATAACCGACATAAAACTATATGAGCAAACTGTGGAGTCTGATGTATACTCCCCATCGATAGTACCCAATATACCCTGCCAGAGGTATAGTGACATGACTGGTGTGATCACTAAAATATAATGCCAATAGGGGACTTATAAATCTACGGGGGCATGTAGATCTGGGACTATTCGGGTATGTTGAACCCTAGTCCACTTGATCAAATCCTACTCTTAATTAGAATGTATATAAGCAATATTATGATTGAAATGTTGAAGTACTGGTTAACTCAATTACTGACATGCAAACTCTGAGAATGTAACAATTATAACTGATAATGTGACATTCGTAAAGTGAAACATGTGTATCTGAAATAATTGACCTAGCATGTGTAATTCATGAACTAAAAGAACTACACAGCTACTGTTCAGAGTTTATCCAAGAATCTACACAAAACGTTACTAAAATTGTGATATTCTGATTAGGAACATTAAAGTAACTAATTCGTAATAATCTGCTAAAATTCTAGAAACCCTAGGTCTAGGTAATATGAAGGGAATCAAGAATCTAACATAAATCTAGGGACCTAATAGGTGGAAGGAACCCACTAGTTAAATCCCACATACATGGTGACGAAATTCAAGGAAAAATCTTTCGATTTGGGGGCGGGAACTAACGAAAACTCTATGCGTTCTTGGACTAGGGCTTGGTCGAGTTTCTCCTCTATTTCAATCTAAGATTGATGAATTTTTAGTTAAAATTTGATTAGGTTAGGTTCTAATTAGGTTACTAGGCTTAAACTGACAAAAACTAAATAGTTTAGGGGTCCAACGCATAAGGAAAAGACCAAATGACCTCTGACTTAAAAGTTGTTGAAGCCACCGATGGACCAGACCAAAGGAACGTAGATGGACTGATGGTCCGTACTGGTCGGCCATCGTTCGATATCAGAGAGTAGCTTTTGGGGTCTCGATCCACCAACTAGGACCACGGCCCGTGGCCTGACCTATGGTTTGGCCGTTGGATAAATTTTTGAACTTTTTTTTGGGGAGGTTTGCAGGTGTTGAACCACTAACCATTAGAACGAACCGTGGGTCACTCTACAATCCGTGGGTGGTGCCCGTTGGTGGAACCTTCAAATTCTAAAATCTGCATTTGTTTAGTTCTAGCATACGGGGTTTTACATTATTTCCCGCTTGGGAACATCCATCCTCGAATAAACTCTAAACTAGCTAGATATGGAGGGAAAGAGCTGCAAACCCTACCACTAATTAATAGAAACTGATTTCTGACTAAACTAAGTTCCAAAAACATGCAAATACGCTGAAAATGCAAGTATAAACTGACGGAACATGATACTAAGACTAAGGCTATGCATGAGTAACTGAAAGACTAGAGAGGAACTATTACCTCAAGCCTGAATGGAATCGGAAGGAAAGTGATGAGAATACTTGGCCTTCATGGTTGTTGCTTCTTCCCAAGTAGCTCCCTCTACGGACTGACTCCTCCACAAAACCTTAACTGAATTGACTTGTTTGTTTCTCATCCTTTGTACCTGGCGATCAAGAATCTCAATTGGTACCTCTTCATAAGTGAGATTATCCTTCACAGCCACACTTTCTAAAGGTACAATAGATGTTGGATCACCCACAGACTTCTTCAACAACTAAATGTGAAAAATCGGATGCACTGATGCATGTTCTCCTTGCAGCTCTAACGCATAAACCACTTTACCAACTCTTTTCAAGATCTTGTAAGGGCCTACATATCTAGGATTGAGCTTCCCTCTCTTGCCAAATCTAATAACCCCCTTCATAGGTGACACTTTCAAGGAAACCCAACCATCAACTGGGAATTCCAAGTCCTTTCTCCTTACATCTTCATAGGATTTCTGTCAACTCTGGCTGACTTAAGTCTAAATCTAATGATCTGAACTTTTTCCATGGCATTATGAACCAAATCTGGTCCTATCAAGGCTGTTTCACCTTCTTCAAACCATCCAACTGGAGATCTGCATCTATGCCCATACAATGCCTCATAAGGGGACATCTGAATGCTGGAATGGTAGCTATTATTGTGGGCGAACTCTATAAGAGGAAGGTGATCATCCCAACTACCCTTGAAATCAATCACACAAGCTCTCAACATGTCCTCTAAGATCTGAATGGTACGCTCTGCCTGACCATCCATCGATGGATGAACTGTTGTGCTAAGATTAACCTGAGTACCAAGACCTTTTTGAAATGACTTCCAGAAATGAAAGGTAAAGTGAGGACCTCTATCTGATATGATCGACAAAGGAACTCCATGCAACCTGCCTATCTCATTAATGTACAGCTTGGTGTAGTCCTTCGCCGAATTTATAGTCTTAACAGCCAAAAAACTCGCAGACTTAGTAACTCTGTCAACTATCTCCCAAATGGAGTCATGTTGTCTGTGAGAACGAGGTAAACCTGTAATGAAGTCCATGTTCATCACTTCCCACTTCCAAGTAGGAATGTTAATCTCTTGAGTCATACCCCCTGGTTTCTGATGTTCTACCTTGATTTGTTGACAATTAGGGCACTTACCCACAAAATCTGCTATATCCCTTTTCATGCCATTTCACCAAAAGACATCCCACAGATCACGGTACATCTTAGTGGCGCCTGGATGAATGTAATACATGGAGTTATGGGCTTCTACAACAATCTATGGTCTCAACCAACTACCTTAGGAACACATAAACGACCCTGATAGCGAAGCACACCATCTCCCCCTAGGGAGAAAACCTTAACTCTCTACTGATGGACTGTACCTTTTAGTTGAAGAAATATAGGATCACTTTCTTTTTTTGCATAACCTCTGCTACTATTAAAGATTTTGAGCCATTCTGAACCGTTACACCATGATGAGTCGACAAATTGGACTCATTTAGGGCTATATTTTAATAGAATTAGTGTCCTCAAATGCTTCTTTTATCCTAATATCGGATAAAAACTCGTAAGTTTTAGGTATTTAAAGTTTGAGTGGAAGTACGGACACTTAGCCGCAAAAAGGAACAAAAAGGCTGAACAGAACGAAGAAACTGAAGCATGAACATCGCCAAGCACACTTGGGGAATCATCGAAGGGATGTGCTTCGCCCTTTGTTCCAGTACGCGGAGCCTTGAAGGAAGAGGATCAAATCAGCACTAAAAAGGAGCAGTCGGCGTGTTGCCGAACAGTTCCGTGAAGCAGTACAATATCACCCAATGGTTCATGACGTAGAGATGCTATAGGCAAACATAGAAGGCGATGAACCAGATGATGGGTGTATCACCGAGTCGATCGGTGATTCCCAGTTACCTCACTGAACGATCTACAGCAGCACTATTTTCTGAAACTATAAATACTAGCTCTCTATTAGTTTTAAAGAAGATCTGAACATTATTGTAATTTTTCACTTTAGATTTCATATTTTCTCTCAAGTTTGATTACTCTATCATTTTAGGTATAATTTCTTATTTCTTGATGTGTAGCTAAAAACCCACATTCTTAGGGTGTGATTTAGCAAATATGTGTTGATATTATTATTGGGTCTTGCTTGCTGATAGGTTAGATATAGTTTAATGGTGGTATTACCTAGTGGTTGTGATTTAATCTAAAGGGTTTGTAGTTGCAAATACAAAGACACTCATGTGTTTTTGGCTTTCCGAGAGGGAGGTCGCGAAACCAAGACCACTAGACTTATGGCCTTAGGAGTGAGTCGACATGAGGTTCAGCCCGAGAGGGTGAGCCCTAATCCCATATCCTAACACTAAGCTCGAAAGAGTGAGTGGGGTAAGGTGTAGAGTGGTCTTCATGCGGCAAATGGGTGTCTGAGAGAAACACATTTGAAACGGGGTAAGTTGCTCGAGAGGGAACTTATTTGCATCTAAAGATTAACCAATTCACTATTATCTTGCAAATTTCCTATCGAAAGCATGTACCCAACGATTTTTTCCCCATACTTGAATTTTCTCTTTATTTTTGTTGTTTTAGCTATACTTGTGACAAACCCCCATTGATATTTGACAATTTGGTGTCACCCACTTGAATATATTTTGTTTTTATTCGATAATTTCTGAAACTATAGCTAACTAGAACGAAATTCTAGCCTAACTACTATTTTCACTACCACTCCCTTGGGACACAATGCCAACCCTCGGTTGGGTTACTATATTATTGACGATCGTAGACAATCATATCATAGGATAGTGTCGTTGGTCACGATAAGCATCAATATGGCGCCGCTGCTGGGGAGTGGTGTCACGTGAAAATGTAGTTAACTAGAGTTTTTTGTTGTTTTTAGTGTAGTTTTTACTAATTTTACTTTTAGTTTTGTTTTTCTTTGTTTATTGTTTGTGTATGCAGGTCCTCTACCTAGAGCCAAAAGAGGGATGGCCTTATGAAAATCAGGCAAACCTCACTAATGGAACTTGAGTAAGTAGTTGCGTCGTGCCACGATGTTAAATAAGGCGCTTCTTGGGAGGCAACCCAAGGTCATAAATTTAGGATTTTACTTTTATTAATAATGGTGTGTTGATGTTGCAGATAAACCGAGGAAAGTGTGGAAATTCTCAGGTTGGCGAGCGAAAAGTCCATTCTGCGGGTCGCTCAATAGGTCGGCGAGCCCGACTAGATCCGCTATTTGGCTCAATACAAGAGTTGTACAGAGCCTATAAAACTCGATGAACTCGAAAATCAGCTCGGCGCATCACTAACCTGCTTGGTGATCTCGATGCAAACCGCAGATCTCACCCCCAGAAAATTGAAGATTTTGAATAAAGGGCGAGACAAATGACCACTCGGTGGACCACTGAATGGGTCGGCGAGTTAACTAACATCGCCAAATAGACAAGAACTGAACGGTTATAAAGTGCCAAAAATCTCAAAAAATTTAAATTTTCCCACTCTCCCTCCTTTTTAACTTCAAAACTTCACATCAAGGTAATATTTGGTAGATTATTGCTTGCGTTTAGTATTGTAGTCGATAATTAGTGCTTGAAGTGGATTACATTGCCGCCTAGCATTTCAAAAGTAATTTAGTCAGCATCTAAGGTTGGTTTTCTGAATCTCGAACTTAGTTTTAGCAATTTTGTACTCATTCGCAATGATTTCTTTTTGTCATTTGCAATTGAGGAAAAATGTTTCTATTTGTGGTGGGGTGAGCCCACCTTGTTTTGCTTGTTTCAGATACTTGTGTCTTGGTGTACATTTGGGTTGTCTATTTTTTATTGTGTTTTTAAAAACTGCTTTGCGATTGTTTGAGCTTATGGCTTTCTTTTGGTTTAATTGCAAAATAATTTTGACCCTTCCGATAAATTTTTATTTTTTGAAAATTTTTGCCACCGCTTTTGTTGAAAGTGGATGTTCTCGTACAAATTTAAGTCTCAGTTTTGATCAATACAGATGATTTAAATAGTGCTCTCAATTGAACAAACATGAATGTGTGGCTACAATGAGACCAAATGAAGTTACATAGGCAATATGTGAACTCTTTGCATCTTGTTGTGATTAGCCATGTATCAAATTGATTTCTCTTGTGATGATCGTTGCACACTAGAGAAAGTGTGTAGTCTTGTTTGTCTTTAGTATCAATGCCTTGTGTGATGAGCTTACTTTGAACCATGCATGAATAATTCTACAATTTTCCCCGTTAGTCTGATTGATTTAGTAAGGTGTGCTCTTGAAATGATCTTAGGCAACTTTAAAGAGTGTGAACCAATCTAACATATACCTCTTTTGTGACCCACCCGTGAGCGTGTGAAACTCTTTTGAACACCCCTTGACCCTTACCCTTCTTTGGAAGAAAACTTTATAAAACCTAGACCTTTATTCAACCACCACCTGTAATCCTCATGACTTCTGATGTAGTGAATAGCCAACTTAAGCCAAAAGCTTAAGTTGCGGGTGTGGTGAAAAGGAAATGAAGAAGTCAAGTGCAAGAAAAGTCTCTTCTAACTCATGGTGTTGCGGAAAAATGGAAGCCCTTCATATATTTAAAAGAAAGAAAAAAGAGAGAGAGAATAAGAGAAAAAGAAAAAAGAAAAGAAAAGAATGAAAAAGAAGACTGTGGAATAAAAGTTCAAAAGAAATGGAGTTTCTAAGCAATCCATGGAGTGAATAATAGTATGACTTACTTAGAAGTGCTAGAAGAAAAATTGATAGAAGAAGGTGAAGAAAAGGAAGTGTTGAAAGCTCCGCAATTCATGAGGATCTTTAGTCACTGAGCCTAAAATGACCATACCTTTGCACTCAGCCCCATTACAAGCCTTGAAAAGACCTTTTTGATCTTGAGTAAGCTGAGTCGAAGATCAATTGGAAAATAAGGGCAAACCTATGGGTAAAAACATGCATTGTGTTTCTCTTTCTGAGTGTGAGCGTTGCATCTGATTCCTGATCTTAAATTGATTAACTTGTGTGTGTGAATATGGAATCATTCTTTGTGTGAGGGCATTCTAATACTGTGGTTGAGCTTGAACTTGCATTAGTAGCAAGTATTGTGAGCATCAGAATCTTTGGTAATGGTGTGCCACAACTTGAATCTTTGAGTACACGATTGATCTTTGCATGAGTAGTTTGAGTCTTGTTATGTTTATTCATGATTTAGTCTTGTGTAGAACTATCTGAGACATCCTATTTGAACTGCTCAACTTGAGTTTTACTTGAGGACAAGCAAAAGTTTAAGTTGGGGGTGTTGATTAGTCAACAAATTGGACTCATTTATGGCAATTTTTTAATAGAATTAGTGTACTCAAATTCTTATTTTATCCTAATATCTGATAAAAACTCTTATGTTTTAGGTATTTAAAGTTTGAGTGGAAGCATTGACACTTAGGCGCAAAAAGGAACAAAAAGGCTGAAAAGAACGAAGAAACTGAAGAATGAGCATCGCCAAGCAAACTTGGCGAATCGCCGAAGGGATGTGCTTCACCCTTTGTTCCAATACGCGGAGCACTGAAGGAAGAGGATCAATTTGGCAGTAAAAAGGAGCAGTCGGTGCGTCACCGAACAGTTCCGCGAAGCAGTACAATATCGCCCAATGGTCTATGACACAAAAATGTTGTAGGCAAACACAGAAGGTGATGAACCAGATGATGGGTGAATCACCAAGTCGATCGGCGATTCCCACTTACCTCGCCGAACGAAACGCCGCAGCATAATTTTCGGAAACTATAAATACTAGCTCTCTATTAGTTTTAAAGAAGATCTGAACATTATTGTAATTTTTCACTTTAGCTTTCATATTTTCTCTCAATTATAGAGAGGGTTTTGTGGGAGACTTAAAGAAAAGAGTTGATCTTCCCCAAATTGGAAGTGGGTCTTCTCTATTCTTCTTCCTTTGCTTAAATCAAGGTTTAATTTCTTATACCCATTTGATTACTCTATCATTTTAGGTATAATTTCTTATTTCTTGATGTGTGGCTAAAAACCCACATTCTTAGGGTGTGATTTAGCAAATATGTGTTGATATTATTGTTGGGTCTTGCTTGCTGATAGGTTAGATATAGTTTAATGGTGATATTACCTAGTGGTTGTGATTTAATCTAAAGGGTTTGTAGTTGCAAATACAAAGTCACTCATGTGTTTTCAACTTGCTCGAGAGGGATGTCACAAAACCAATACCACTAGACTGATGGCCTAAGGAGTGGGTCGACATGAGGTTCAGCCCGAGTGGGTGAGCCCTAATCCCATATCCTAACACTCAGTTCGAGAGAGTGAGTGGGGTAAGGCATAGGCTAGTCTTCATGCGTCAAATGGGTGTCCGACAGGAACACATTTGAAATGGGGTAAGTTGTCTGAGAGGGAACTTATTTCTATCTAAAGATTAGCCTAGTCACTATTATCTTGCAAATTTCCTATCGAAAGCATGTACCCAACGATTTATATCAATATATATTGCGGTCACACCCCAAGAACTTCTCCCCACACTTGAATTTTCTCTTTATTTTTGTTGTTTTAGCTATACTTGTGACAAACCCCCATTGATATTTGACACTTTCCTGTCACCCACTTGAATTTACTTTGTTTTTATTCGATAATTTCTCAAACTATAGCTAACTAGAACGAAATTCTAGCCTAACTACTATTTTCACTACCACTCCCTTGGGACACGACCCCAAACCCTCGGTTGGGTTACTATATTATTGACGATCGTAGACACTCATATCGTAGGATAGTGTCGTTGGTCACGATAAGCATCACACCACAATCTGATATGCTAATAAGGTGAACTCCCAAACGAGCAAGCCTGTGAACATCTTTTTCTAGTTATTTTCTTTCTTCCTCAACATGTGTTACACTACCTATAGATAGTCTTCTAAGGGAATCCTCTACTACGTTGGCCTTACCAGGACGGTAATGTACACTCATATCATAATCCTTGAGGAACTAAAGTCATCTCCTCTTGCGAAGAATAAGCTCTTTCTGGGTGAACACCTACTGAAGGTTCTTATGTGTCACGACCCAAGCCTAGGGCCTAGACGTGACATGGCGAATGAGGAACCCGAAGGAACCCCAAGCAAGCCTCTCAAACTTGTCATCACACTTCATCGGTCGCGGAAGTACATTCAACATTAATTAACGGGAATTAGGGACTAAGGCAAACCATTTCAAAATG
>JAJONQ010034233.1:0-19473 GCA_036250385.1 Solanum microdontum | reverse complement strand
GATGTATACGCCCCATCGAGAGGACCCAATATACCCTGCCAGAGGTATAGAGGCATGCTGGCGTGATCACTGAAATGATGCCCACAGAGGGGACTTACAACCTACGTGGCTAGTAGTTTTGGGACTATTTGGGTACGCTGAACCCTAGTCCAACTCGATATTATGCTACTCCCAATAAATTAAGTGATTAACACATTATGACTAAATTTTCGTAATACTGGATAGCTCAAAACTGAACATGCAAAACTGACAATGCAACAATTAACCTGATAATGATGCATTCATAAACTGAGGCATGTATAACTGAATACATTATGACTGAAATACTGAATAGCTCAAAATACTGACATGTAGATACTCATACTTGAAAACTCCTTCTTAGAAAACAATTCAAAATCATATTATATTATGATCATTGATGACTTGGGAAGTCATACTGCATAAACATTGATGGTATATCTAGATACCATACTGTTCATACATTAATGACCTACTCGATTTTCATACTAATCATGTTTTAGAGGCTCTTTCTCAAAAACTCATTTGTTGTCTAAAAAAAAGGGCTTCTCAAGATTTATAACTCAAAATAGGGTTTATGCTGAAATATACTGATAATGTGGCGTTCAAAACTAGAGCATGTATATCTGGATAACTGAAATATCTAACCTAGCATGTGTAATTCAAGAACTAAAGAAATACATAGCTAGGGTTCTTAAATTCATGTAATAAACTGAGTACAAACATGATAATCTGATTTGGGACATATTCATAAGTAATTCATGATAATTTGCTGAAATTCTAGAAACCCTAGGTCTGTTCATAGTAAGAGAATCAAGAAACTGACTGAGTTCTAGGGACCTAATGGGTGAAAGGAACCCACTAGTGAAATCCCACATACCTGGTGATGAATTCCATGAAGAAATCTTTCGATTTCGGGGCTGAAACTGATGGAACCTTGTTGTGTTCTTGAACTAGGGTTCTTGACTTCTCTTCTCCTCTTACGCTCTAGTTTTTCTAAGTTTTGATTAATGAAAAGACTTAGGAAAGTTCTAGTTATGTTTCTAGGCTTAAACTGACTAAAACCTTATAATTTAGGGTCTAAACGACGTAGCTTAGGGGTCCAATGAAATAGAAAAAGACCAAAAGACCCCCAACTTAACTACTGTCGGAGTGACCAACGGATGGGATTGACGGACCGTGAGTCGACTGATGGTCCGTACTGGTCGACCGTCGTTCACGACTGAAGGCTGGAATTTGACTAACCCATCGACGGAGCTGACTGACGGGCCATCGGTCGATTGATGGTCCGTAGTTGACTTCTGTCAGTGGCACCTGCAACTTCTGAAAATCTGGAATTTTTGGTCTGTTTCGGATACGGGGTGTTACAATATTTTCTCATAAACATAAGAATCCCATAAGTTGTAAACTATTAAAATAACCCCAATTGTTTATTCAATCTTATTAAATAAACAAAAATTTATAAAACCACATAGTAAATTATTACAAAGCTATTTGTTCTCCACTTAAGTAATTGTTTCATCTAACTTTAATTTAATAAAAAAAATTGAACATAAATTGTAGTGTACTAGTCTTTAAGATAATCCTCCCACATAGTACGAACAATTTCCTCACATTGAACTTGCATTTTTCGATCATGTGACCGAGAAGTCGAACCAACATTGTTACTTTGAGCCATTTGTTGGTCAATATCATCCGCAACTATATTGACCAACCTAACTTTCATATCAATTTATTAGATTAAATGAAGAGATGACCTTCACTCCATGTTCAAATAGATATAACTATAGTTGTAATAAATACAAAATAGTAGAAGTAATAAATTAAGTGTTGGAGTAAATGAGTAGAACAAATTTATTACTCAACAATCGGTTGGTGTGAGTTAAAGTGACTATATGTTGGTGAGAATAATAAATTTTATGTCGGTGAGATTAATAAATTTTAAAAAGTAATGATGTGATTATAAATTTTATTTACATATGAAATAAATAGTTAGTAGATATAAATGTGGGGTTGTTTTAACAAAATATAAACTCGTGGATCAATTTTTTTGTATTAAAATATCTCAAATCATGATATGGAATTCCCATATAATTCCATATCATGGTTTTGGAGAATATGGAATCACATCTCATGAAATGGAATCACATCTCATGATATGGAATCATGAGATGGAATCAGTGTAAAATCACATGTCCAAACGCTGGTAATTTTATAAAGAAATAAAGAAAATAACAGAGAAAGACTTTGAGAGAAAAAAATACTAAAGTATTATCAAAGGGAATTATTTTATTAATAATCTAGAGACTTGCATTTATAGATATAATTCCTAACTAAAAATAGAAAAATACGTTACTAACTTATCTGTTTAATTCAAATAACAAATAAAAAGAACTAACTCCTAAATATAAGTCAAACAAGGCTCTAATAACATAATTTAAAAACCCTAAAATTAGCTAATTGTTTTATTTCTGCAATATCCTGAGACATATTCTCAATAAGAGAGCATGTGTAACATTTGAGAATTGTGCTTTATGACAAGTTCTCAAAATGTGAGTTTTGGCTTGAGTCTATAGCATAGTGTCCAGGGATGGCATCATGATAGATCTAACAAAGATTGAGGCTATTCATGATTGGGATAGGCACATTTCAGTTACTGAGATTCGAAGCTTCACCGGATTAGCGTGCTAATACAGACGGTTTGTGGAGGGCTTCTCTACCATTACAACACCTTTAACCTAGTTGTCTCGTCTTGATGTTCCATTTGAGTGGTCTGAGGAGTGTGATTTGAGATTTCGAAAGATCAAGGAGTTTCTTACCACTGCTCCCATATTGACTCTTCTAGTTAAAGATGAGGGCTTCACGATATATTGCAATGCATCCTGCGTGGGTTTGGGTTATGTATTGATGCAGTGGGACCAATTTATTGCATATGCGTTGAGGAAGCTTAAGCTGCAAGAGTGCAGCTACTCTACTCATGACTTAGAGTTGACGGCTGTAGTTTTTGCCCTTAATACAAGGAGACACTACCTCTACCCTGATCACAAGAGTCTTCAATACATTATGAGCAGAGGGACCTTAATTCGAAACAACACCATTGGATTTAGCTCCTGAAGGACTATGACCTCTCTATTCTGTATCATCCAGGCAAGACGAATGTTGTAACAGACGCCTTGAGATGGAAGGCAATAAGTATGGGTAGTCTATATCATTCATATCTACTAGGAGCGACGTTTGGCTTTGGACATTCAGTCCTTAGCCAATAGGATGATTTTATTGAATATCTCATATTCTAGGTGTGTCTTAGCCTCTGTGGGAGATCAGTCTCCTTGCTTGAGAAGATTTGTGGTCACTAGTCTGAGGATGATACCTTTGTGGGTCTTCTAGATCACATGTTAGATGGTAATGTTGGTCAGATTACCTTAGATTTAGATGGGGGTTTGAGATTTACTGTTCGTATTTGTGTTTTGAGAGTTGGGGACTTGATTACGTTGATCCTTCATGAGGCCCATGATTCTAGATATTCTATCTATCTGGGCACCGCGAAGATGTATTGTGATTAGAGGCATCACTATTGGTGGAACGACATTATGAGAGATATTGCAGACTATGTGTCTCAATGCCTGTGTTGCCAACAAGTGAAGGTCGAGAATTTAAGGCCTTGTGGTGAGTTTAAGAGGTTACCCATTCTGGAGTGGAAGTGAGATCGCATCACTATAGACTTTGTTGCGGGTTTGCCTCGAACTTCTAGAGGTGTTGATAGCGTTCGGGTCATCGTTGATCGACTGACCAAGTCAATACAGTTCCTCCATGTTCAGTCTGCATTCAGAGCCTAGAGGATGGCTCGTATCTATGTTCTAGAGGTGGGTCATCTTCATGGTGTGCCTGTGTCTATTACCTCAGATCGGGGTTCTCAGATCACGAGGTGGTTCGTCTTCATGGTGTGCCTGGAATGTTTTGGTAGAGTACTTTCATATGGCAATTCCTTCATCGTGGACTTCTGTCATGTCCTCTTACATTCAGGAATATGGTTACCAAGAGGGTTTCTTTTTGATTTCCTGTTCTTTATCTAAAGAAATATTGTTTTATACAACGATATTGTTCTTTCTCTACGAAATGATTGCTTAAAAGTACTATTAGAGACTCAATAGTACAGTTGCTTTGCTCCAAGTTCTTTTCCTTATTAATCTTCTATTTTCATATATTTATTCACCATTAGGAATTTGGAACTTCAATTCAAGGTCAATATATTTCCTCATAAAACTGAATCATATGTGACAACCGTCATTTGTATGTCTAACTAATGAAATTTCTTTAGTAACCTATTTTCTGGGTGTTGAAGTGTGGGTAATTTTACTAGTGCAAAGATAATTTTGGACAAAAGGAAGAAACATGTACTTCAATGTCAATATCTTTCGATTTTAATTTACGGATAGTGAAATGAGGCAACAACTATAATTCACAAAGTGAACCGCTCTTGATTAGAAAGGATATAAGTTGAAACCCCATAATACATACCATATCCGTAATTTTAAGCAATCTCCACGATACTAACAAAGTGCTTTTATGGTCATGCACACGCCTTGGGTCTTATGAGTGCTCTAGAAAATGATACTTCTACACTTATATAGGTGATTCCATCTTTAGGGTATAGAATTATTAAGATCAACATAAACTCAATATTGTAAAACACTACCTCACGCCATTGGGATAGAAAATGTAGTGTATATTGAGGCCTAATGGGTATCCACCACACTACCTTAATCCATGTAGAAACTTTAACATTAAGCAGTGTAGAAGATTTTTCGAAATACATATTTTGTTAGACAGGTGATCACACATACTAAAAAGGATCAGATAAAGACAAGAAGTTGTAACTTGTAGTTTTGAGTCCAACTTCTATTTTTGGACAGTATTTGAGTGAAAAAAGTGATTTACTCTAATACCAAATAATGTTGTTTGTCGTAGAGCTTTCTATGGAATTAGTCAAAACAATAATGGCTGCATTTCTCGTAGAATTCATGGAATAAACAGTGCTTTCAAGTGGAAGTGATACTCTAGGAGTAATTGATCTGTTTCCTGGCCTTGACGGTCTTTACGGTGTCCTTCCTGTCGAGTCCTCATCGGTGATGAAACAATAAGGCAACACTACAGAACTGTATTTCCACATAAAGATGCAAATTTGATGATGAGGAAATACATTGATGACCCTAGTGAGCCTATTGGTGTGATATTGAGTGCCACAAAAATCATCTGGTTGTTGAAGAAACCTCAACGTTTGTTTGAACTCTTCAAAAATGAACAAACGAGGAGACAATGGGATATCTTGTCCATTAGCCGATGGTCCAAATTTTCAAGGGTTACAATCTTGATAGTCGTATCTCTCTTTTCCATGCTAATGTGAGTCATAATAGTCTTTGTTTTTTGTTTGAACTCGTAGGGTGATGACACCAATGCTAATCAAAACAACATGGTGATCTTGCAAGACTCTTTCATGGATGCAAGATGATCTCTTTTAGTATATGCAAAAATGGATTATTTAGAAAAGAATGTGGTGATGAATGGGGAGGTCTCTTCTCGTGTGGCTTTCTTGCCATCGGGAAATTGAGATTTTTCTTTATTTTGAAAGGAAATGTGACGGTAATCTACAAATAAGTAGATGGAAAGATAAATATTAACAACTTGTCATGAGGTCTTATTGGACGAGTCTGTTTCTTAATTTTATCTAGTGGTCATAAGTTAGTATATTATGTGAGAAATTATATTGATATCCATGTTTGGTACTAGACACTAAGCTTGAATTTGAGATGAGTGTCGTGATAAAAAGGATGACAACATGAGGGTGATGATGTTAGTTTTAAGATCTAATCTAGCAGGTTTGACATAATTTAGGTGAGGTGCATCTTTAAGAGGCGTACCTGAGATCGTATGTATCCAGACATGGTTCTAATTAAGTTTATCTTTTTCTATGTGTGCCAAGATGTTATATTTGAGTTATCAATGTGGAGTAAGAGTTTGGTCGAAAGGATCATATATAGCAGTGGGAAGAGGTTGAAGAGAAGCATCTCAGAAAGAAGTACTAGAAAGAATCTTAGTACCTGCACAGGGAGAGTTCAGTAGCTATGAGATTAGCATTTTCTGAGTATTAGAGTAAATGAAATATAGACTAGTTTAGAGATGATGGAATAGATCCATGGCTTTAAAGTGTCGGCTTCAAACCTAAGGAAAAGATGATAAGATGAGAAACCAAGTCAAATGTTAAGAATCAGATAGTGATGTGTTAAGAAAGAGTTATAGTGATATATCAATCCCTTCATAATCTAGTGTATTCCTCAAAGTTCAGACATTATAACATCTGGTTGATGTCTCTAATATCAATATTATATCCATGACCTATGCTCATACACTTTAGATAAATCCACATCTATGCTCACTTCCCAGAATAAGAGGCGAAGATTTTAAACCATTGAATCTGACTTCATAAAGTTATGGATATCAGCTTCATGATATAAATATATTGATATAATCTCTCGCGTCAAATATTATGCTCAGTCTCACGAATTCATGATTTACCCTCTATGGCTAGCAAAATAATGTTATGTCATGCATATTCTTATATCAGATGTCTCGAATGAATTGTGCTTATGATCTTTCGCTCTAAGCTCCCTCAGAGATCCTTTTAGTTTCAATAATATTATTGATGATAGTAGTTGAGTAATGATAGAAGGAGAAGGTTGATGTTTCTTATTGTAATAGTGGTGGTGTGCTTATTCCATTCAAGGTTATGAATGTGGAAGAAGAATGAGATGAAATCTTACTATGAGTAATAGTTAGATGATAGTAATTAGTCAATTTCTTAGTAGTAAATCATGAAATTTCAGTTATTAGAGATGGCAAGAGAAGGAAGAATTCTTAAGAGGATTGGTTAGTAGGAGTTCATGGAGTGGTTATAGTACTAGGCTTGAATGTGATGTTGATAAAATGAGGGTGAAAACATGTTGCATTAGGTGTTTCTTGATTAGTGCTCGAGGTTGGTTGAGTGCGGTGGTAAAGAGCAGTATTCTTGGGATGAGATTCCCTATAGAAGTATAGAACCTCAATCTTGTAGAGTTGATTAGTACAACTATCTCATGTTTGTCACCTTGTAATTTAGAGATTAGACTTGAACACAATGAGGACAAGAGGTTTGACTTAGACCTAGTAAAGAGTAATCATATACCCTTGTAGGAGTTATGAGTTACAACTAATGAGGTGTGGTATTCAAAAAGAAGGACATGGTTTAGAGGTGTTTCTAGGCTTGAAAGCTAGCAAACGTATCGCTTAAGGCATAGTTGCCCCATTCCTACTTCGTTCCCATATAACATTGTTTCATGTCAAATAGCTATAGATAGAGCGTTACTATGTTCAAACACATATCGTTTGTGACTTATGTGCTATAGACAGTTCCAAACTCTTAGTATGAATCACTTATGCCTATTTTAGGAGGCAAGTTCAGAACTCAGCAAGATAGTAAGAGTAACTCCTTTCCCTTCCATGCCCAGTTCAACTATCATTCCAGGACGAATGATTTAAAGAGGGGATATATTGTAATACCCTAAAAATTTATCAGCTAAGGCCCAAGACATTCTTCATTTTACGCATAAGGTTTTATCGGGTGATTCTTAAATTGTTCTTAGGTGTTAAGGTTAATTTATTAGTGTAAGAATGACTTTGGATATTGTCACACCCCGAGGCTACCCCCTTGACGTAACACGGGATCTAGGATCACGAGTGACCCTAAGCTAACCATGTGTCTGGCATAATCATAAGCATACTGAGAATAACTGAATAATACAAATAATGTGTGGAAGCTAAACAATGGATAAATGAAAGTAGGGAATACCCAACTAGTCTGATTGTATAAACCATACTAAGAGTTTAATAACAGCTGGAAGATAAACTTAACAATTCAAGCTGATTCTACTACTATGTCTGAAAAACCTCTAATTGAGTTGAGTTGCTGGGACATGCTCCCCAGCTAACTCTAAAGAAACTGAAAACTAAAAAAAAAACTAAAATGAAAGCATGTCTATTGTCCTCGGAATATGAGGACTCACCACTGAAGCTGCTGAGTGCGGACCGAGAATCAAACTAAGCGCGATCTAAATACTGAGTACCTGAACCTACATCATAAAAGGATGTAGCGCAGAATATGCGTCAGTACTTTGAATGTATTGAGCATGCATGATATAGATACTAAGTTGAACAAACATATATAAGCTGAAATATGACATAACTGAGCAATACTGTAAACTGAGCAAGAATGTAAGTACTGAAAAGATAACTGAATGCAATGACCAAGTGCTAATCATGAACATAACATGCTAAACTGAATATTGAAGTACATACTGAAAACCTGGTCAAATGCACTAAGAGTTTGATTGTGTGAGCTATTATTAACCGACATAAAACCACGTGAGCTAAACGTGGAATCCGATGTATACGCCCCATCGAGAGGACCCAATATACCTTGCCAGGGGTATAAAGGCGTGACTGGTGTGATCAGTTAATCTGATGCCCAACAAATGAGACTTATACTCCTACGGGGGCACGTAGTTCTGCGACAATAAGGGTACGTTGAACCCTAGTCCAACTCAATGCTAAGTCTACTCTTAACTAAATATGTATATGATTGAAATGTAACTCAAATACTGAATAGATTAAAATACTGACATGCTAACTCATAATGCAACAATTATATACTAATAATACAATATTCGATATCTGGAGCATGATTTATCTGTTTAACTAACCTAGAAAGTGTAATTCATGAACTAAGAGAATCTACAAAACCTAGGGTTCTGAGTACTATGCCTGGAATTAAACAACATTTCCAGGAAATCATGATATTTTGATTTAGGATACTACAACAGCTAAATCACAACAATTATCCAAGGATTTAGAAACCCTAGGTCTAAACAAGATATAGAGAATCAAAAATCTAACTGAATTTTAGCGATCTAGTGGATGAAAGGAACCCACTAGTGAAATCCCACATACCTGGTGACAATATCTACGGAGGAATACTTTGATTTCGGGACTGGAACTGAAGAAAACTTGTTACGTGTTCTTGAGAAAACTGGAGCCTCTTTCTTCTCTTTTTGCTCAAAGTTTTGGTGATTTTGGAGAATAGAGGTTTTAAGTAGGTTTTGACTAAATTATCAGGCTTAAACCGAGTAAAAAGACGTAGTTTATGTATTAAACGATGTAGTTTAAATGCCCAATACATAAGGGAAAAGACAAAAATGACCTTGACTTAACAGCTGACGAGGTTATCGACAGACCTGATCGATGGACCGTGGACTGACCGATGGTCCATCCTGGTCGGGCGTCAGTTGGCTTCAGAGGCTGGGTTAGAGGGCCACGATCCACGGATCGTGGTCCCACCTATGGTCCGGCCGTAGGTCATGGTTTTCTAGGGAGTTCTGGGTGGCCAACCTATGGACCCTACCTACGGTCCGTGATCCAGACCACGATCCGTAGTTTGGCCTCCGTCGGTAGCACCTGCAACTTCTAAAAATATGCTATTTGGTCTTTCTCGAATTCGGGGTGTTACATTTCTGAATTAAGGTCACTAGAATCCCCTAGCACAAAGTTGAGTTCAAAGATTCCTTATAAGATTATACTTAGGTCAAATTCAAATAATCATATCTCTCGGTACATAATAAATTAAGCGGCCCATAACCTATCAAATTAAAGGTCTATGAGTCTTCTTTCTAATGCCACCAAGTTTGCCTCATTTAGAGTTTGGAGTTAAACGTTATGCTCATTTTAGTGAAGCTCTGTCAGGTAGTTTAAGTTCTACAGATGGCACTACGGACGGTGGAATATTCTAGGAATCATAGTCTTCTGTGAATTTTTTGAAAATACTTCATGCACAAATTCTGGGGTTATTTTGGTCCCTTTCCAAGCTTTTAGCTCAATTCTTAGTCGTTTTTTTTATGTTTTAACTGAGTATATCATTCAACCAACTAGTATTTTCTCTAAAAATCACCAATCTAAACATTCAAGTATCTAAATATTCTTTCAAAACTCACTTAGGGTTCCTCTTCTTCATCAAGAGCCCAAAAACCTTTATATCAAAAATTCAAGATACAGAGAGAAGCCTTCCACCCAAGGTTTTCTCAAGTTCTTCCATTCTAGAATCTCCATAAAATAATTTCTTTTATCAAGATCAAGCAACAAGATTCCAAGACCAAACATTTCATCCAAGAAAGGTAGTGTTCTTACTCGAGCTCAAGAAAAATCAAGTCTCTACCAAAAGTTTTCAGTCTAATAGCTTCATAATCAAGTATGTAAGGCTACTCATAGTGATGGACTAGTTCTTCCTCACGCCCTACATCTCAATTTAGTCAGTGAAATGTTATGTTTAGAGTTCTACTCACAGTTTTCTTGAAATCAAAATTCAACTGTGTTTCGTATTCTTAGTTCCAATTTCTTAACCGTTGAGATTTTGATTTCTATTATGCATATTGAATTCTAAATTGTTGTTCATGCTTCGTATCGCATGAACCCTATTTGTTTATAAACGTCATGTTTATAAAGATTATTATATAAGATTTCTTATATATCTATTTCCGACTTGAAAGATGAGTCCAGAAGTATACGTTTTAAATGCATGTTTTGAAATGGGTTTTTAAAGAAAGACTACAAATGGTTTCATATGTACTATTTGATAGTTGAGAAAGAGAAAGAGTATAATTGATTTTCTGAAAAGTACTTCAGTAAAGAAAAGTGAAAGAAATGTAAAGTAAGTTCTCTCAGAAGACTATTTAACATATTGATATTGATCACTTTGAGAGAGTATTGAGCACCGAATTTAAAGAGTCTATTTTTTAACTCGAAGCCCCATGAAACTATATAGTTAGCATAGGATAGGATCGTACCGACTTTTTGAGCGACTCCTCACTGCCTCAAGAAGGCTTATTGGATGGATCCATAGTTATAGTTAGCATTTTATACCCTAGAAAAGTATAGGAATTCCCTTGTAACGTGCGTGAAACGTTATATCATTACTAGGATCATAGTGATGGTTGTAGGTTAGAGAAACTCCCCACAAAGTAAAGTTTTCTATTCTCATATTGCTTTTATTGCATATCTTATTGTAAAGTATAAAATTGTTTTCACTACTTGTTCATATATTGTTTTACTTGATATGTATTCAGTCATCAGTTCAATTATTTGTTTTATTCAGCCATATTACTTGCTCGTACATTCAATGTACTGATGTCATTTGACCTATATCATTTTATGATGCAGATTCAGGTATTTAGGATCATCAACAGGCATTCCGTTGAGATCACTTCATCTACTCGTCAGCTTCTGGTGAGACCTCCATACTTTTGGAGGACTATATTTTTATTGTACTATAGTAGTAGGGTTTTGAGGTTCTTGTGCCGACACCAATCTTTCGATAGTAGAGGCTCATGCACATGCAACATTAGACGGTTTCCAGTATTTTTTTCAAATGTTTTATTATCACTTATTATTTATTTTAAGTATTTTCAGACGTTGTTTTAAATGCTCATCGATTAAACCTACCACGTATTCTATTGAGTCATATGTGTCATAGTCAACCTAGCCAAGGGTTCGCTGGGGGACCAACAATGGTTCTCGAGTGTCGGTCACATCCAGGGTTGAAGGCTTGGGTGTGACATGGGCCTTCACCCAAAATCCATGAATCAAAATCTTCAACACTAATTTTTCCCCTTAATTACTTGCGTTTCTTTAGTAAGAAAGTCAATATTAACTAAATCTGAATTTCTATCTATTCAAGAAAGTACAATTTTATAGTTATAAATTCTAAACTTTTTTCAGGATGTTATTTAAAAGATTGAAGAAAATATAAGGTAGAAAATTTAGCAAAAAAATTATAATAAATGTATGTGATGCGAGGCCAAAAATATATATTTTAATCATTATTTGCTTCACATTTATTATTTATATTTGTCCTTTTTGAGCATTAATTTTATGAGTTGTGCTAAATAGTGTATTTTATTTGTAGGAGTAAATTGGTGTAAAGTTGAAGAAGTTTGGAGCTAAAACGAATTAAAGATGGAAGGTTGAAGAAGGAAATCAAGCAGACAACTTAATGAATTAAATTGAATATAATATATATAAGGAATAAAAGGGGCAAGTGAAATTGCACAAATTTGCAATGTGTAACTGCCGCAACGTGACACTCAATGAAAGCCACAGGAAAATAATGTGAGGCTGCTGGGCGACAACCAATGTTCACGCAGAATTCAATTCCGTTTGGGTTTTGATTTCCCAATTTATTTTGGACTCAGTTATTTTATTTAGGGTTTACTACATCTATAAATAGTCCATAGAAATAATTATTGAAGGAGACAATTATAGGAGATCAATTAGAGGGGATCAAGTAAAAAGTTGTCAATACTTTTTAGGGTTCTTTTCTTCTTCTTGTTTTCTTAGAGATTAGTGGCTAAACGCCCTTGTTCTGGGGCTGTAGCCACGAATTAAATGTTGATTATTTGAGGTTTATGAATTAATTCTTGGTTGTCATTATAAGTTACTTCTATATTCTTGTTTTAGTATTTCTTGACTGGCCATCTAGAGATAAATCTATTGTCTAATCTTAAAATCGAGAGAAGAGGGGTTAGATAGACCAGAGAATATAGAGAGCTCGGTCCACCCATTAGATTAAGGTGATTAGTGTTCAGGAGTGACACCTAGACGAACACCTTGCTTGGTTACGAAATAGGATGAAATATAAATGCTCGCCAGTTAGTCTATTTATCCCCGCTCAACGATGTAGTTAGATAGCTAACTAGGGTAGGCGACGAGAGGCGTATAACCCGGATCATATCATCAACCCTATAAATTAGTAACTTGACAACTAAAATTAGTTCTAAGCCAAGATTATGATACATGAGATTCATTGCATGCTGCAGCCCTGGAATTTCCAACTAGTGTAAATCATTTTATTATTTTGTTCTTGCAAGCTTTTATTTTGACATTCTTAAATAAATAATTAGACCAGTATAATTTAGTAAAAATAGTTAATTGACAAGTCCTTTGGGTTCGATAATCTGGTTCTTTTAAGAGCCACTATATTACTTGCGCGACCGCGTACACTTGCGTGTGCAATTGGGAGCAACAAGTTTTTGGCGCTGCTGCCGGGGACTTTGAAATTAACTATTCTTCTATGTTATACTTTTTCTTTTTATTTATTTATTTGTTTCTTTCTTTGTTTTTTTAAATTAGTTTTGTTTTCAACAATTATTATTATTATTATTATTATTTTATTTTATTTTGAATAATTTGGTACTCTTGTAGATATGGATGATTGGGATAAATCGTGGTTGGGTGATGAAAGTCCTTTATGTCATATATGTGGTCGTCAGTATATTCATTGGAATGGTTATCCTAAATCTTATTCCCTTCCCCCGAACCCCTATTATGATTCTTCTGTTATTTGTGATGTTGGTAGGGGCGATGAAGTAGAGAATGCAAAACAAGAGGCACTTGAATGTACATACATGTTGGACAAAGTTTGTAACACCCCGTATCCGAAAATAGACTAGATTGCAGATTTTTGGTGTTGCAGGTGGCACTCACGGTACCATCCACGGACCGTAGGAGGACCCACGGTCCGTCCTGCAGGTATGTGGTTCGTGTTAGCAAACTCCCTCAGAACTAAGCCAGAAATTCGACCAAGTGTCGACCCATGGCCGGACCTACGGTCCGTAGGTCAGGTCAGGGACCGTGGTTTGTGTCTGTGGATCGACGCCCCTAAAGCCCAACTTTAATCCCGATTGGCGGTTGACCAGCACGGACCGTCATTCGATGCACGGTCCGTAGTCTGACCGTAGGTGAGGGTAGCAGCCAGTTAGATGAAATTGTGATTGGGTTAACTTCAGATGCTAATAACTCTTATCACAAAAGGAATTATGTGTCCCATGACCTATGATATGATAGATAATTGAATCCTCTTTCCAACGCCACCAAGTTTGCTAAAATCCGACCTCCGAGTAAAACACTATGCTCTTTTAAGTGAAGCCATGTCGGGCCTACTCGACCGACGACTCCAATCGACGGACCGTCGATTGACCTACGGCCCGTCAGTCGGTCACTCCGACAGCAATTAAGTCAGGGGTCTTTTGGTCTTTTCCTATTTCGTTGGACCCGTAAGATATGTCGTTTAGACCCTAAATCATGAGGTTTTAGTCAGTTTAAGCCTAGAAACATAACTAGAACTTATCCAAGCCAAATCATTAATCAAAACTTAGAAAATTAGAAGCAAGAGAGGAGAAAAAGGTCAAGAACCCTAGTTCAAGAACGCAACAAGGTTCCACCAGTTCCATCCCCGAAATCGAAGATTTCTCCGTGGAATTCGTCACCAGGTATGTGGGATTTTGCTAGTGGGTTCCTTTCGCCCATTAGGTCCCTATAATTCAGTCAGATTCTTGATCCCATGATTATGAACAGACTTAGGGTTTTTAGAATTTCAACAGATCATCAAGAATTAGTTATTTAAATATTCCAAATAAGATTATCATGTTATTTCTCAGTTTATTGCATGAATTTCAGAACCCTAGCTATGTATTTCTTTAGTTCTTGAATTACACATGCTAAGTCAGATATCTCAGTTATACATGCCTCAGTTATTAAGGCATAATTATCAAATTAATTGTTCCATTGTTAGTTTGCATGTTCAGTTTTAAGCTATCCAGTATTTTACAGAAATTCAGTCATAACCAGTTAACCACTTAATTCATTGGGAATAGCATAATACCGAGTTGGACTAGGTTTCATCGTACCCATATAGTCCTAGAACTACGAGCCACGTAGGTGTAAGTCCCTTCTGTGGGCAACATCAATTTAGTCATCACGCCAGCATGCCTCTATACCTCTGGCAGGCTATATTGGGTCCTCTTGATGGGGCGTATACATCAGACTCCACATTTAGCTCATGTGGTTTTATTGTCGGTTATTAGTAGCTCCCACAGATCAGTTAGACTCTATTGCATTGACCACATTTACAGTTCATTCAGTATTCAGTCAGCATGTTATAAATTGGTCATTGCATTCAATTAGCTCAGTATTCAGTATATATATCATGTTTAGATTAGTTCATTGTTTTATTGCTTTGTTCAGTTATATGTTCTTTCAGTTTTACTCTTTCTTGCATGCTCAGTACCTTTCAAGTATTGACGTATACGTGCGCTACATCTTCTCGTGATGTAGGTTCAAGTTCTCATCATCCAGATCATGCTTAGATCGATTCCCGATCTTCAGTTCAGCAGGATCAGTGGTGAGTCCTCATTCTTCGAGGACTAGTGACATGTTTATCTTTATTGGTTTTAATCTTTAGTTTCAGTTTTGCTAGACCTAGTTGGGGCATGTTCCAACATTTCTAGTCAGTTTAGAGGCTTATTTCAGACATGGATAGATTCAGCTTAGTATTGAGTTAATATCTTCCTTATATTAAACTCATCAGTTTTCGTTTATCTTAGTTATATTATATGGGTATTCCCTATCTTTTCATCTTATTTGTGATTTAGCTTCCGCACAGTTTCTATTATTCAGATTATATTTAGTATGCTCATGATCATGCCAACAGGGTTAGCTTGGGATCACTTGTGGTCCTAGGTCCTGTGTCCGCGTCTCGGGGGTAGCTCGAGGCGTGAAAAACTTGGTATCAGAGCCTTAGGTTTAAGTGTCCTAAGATGTCTGAAAAGCTGCATTAGGTAGAGTCCTTTTCATGGATGTGTAGTTAGCACCACATCTAATGAGGTGTAGGCTACACAGTGTTTTAGGAAATCTTCATCTTCTTGTTACTCTTATCGTGCGTAAGGTATGATCTAAATTACATTCTAACTCGAAGTTCTACGTTTTTTGTGATCATGCCTCCTTGTAGAGCTTATGCCAGGAACGCAAACATAGCTCCTCCGGTTCCGGATCAGCAACTCTCAAATGCTGAATTCAGGAATGCCATTAAGATATTGGCTCAGAGTGTCGCTAACCAGAACAATCAGCGGGTTCAACCTCCTGTGAATGCAAATGGTGGATCAGTAGCAGCAAGGGTCCGTGACTTTGTTAGGATGAATCCGCCTGAGTTCTTAGGATCGCAGACTGGTGAAAATCCCCAGAATTTCTTGGATGAGATCAAGAAGATCTTTGAGATGATAAAGGTCACTGGGAATGATCAGGTTGAGTTAGCATCTTACCAACTAAAAGATGTAGCTCATATCTAGTATACTCAGTGGAAGGAGAACAAGGGTACAAATGCAGCTCCTATTACTTGGGATTGTTTCAGTGAAACCTTTCTAGATAGGTTTTTCCCTATAGAGTTGAGAGAAGCAAGGGACCCAAGAATTTATGAACTTAAGGCAGGGTAACATGACTGTCCAAGAGTATGGGCTCAAGTTTAACCAACTCTCTAGGTATGCTCCTCACATGGTTGTTGATTCCAAGGCTCAAATGAATAAATTTCTGTATGGAGTGTCAGACTTAGTGAAAACAGAGTGCAGGAATGCTATATTGTTGGAAGACATGAACATCTCTAGGCTCATGACTCATGCTTAGCAGGTTGAGGGTGATAAGCTTAGGGAACAGACTAAGGAGACTAAGAAAGCAAGAACATGTAACTACGAGTATTCCCAACAGAAATCGGGTGGTGGAAATCGCTCGCATTTTCAGCAGAAGTCTTCGACTCCAGCCCCTTCATCAGCTAGTGTTCCATCCCCCAAGTTCCGTAATGATCAGAAAGGTAAGGCGTCAGGCTCTAAGTCTCAAGGTAGTGTTTCAGGCACCAAAACTTACCCAACTTGCCCGAAATGTAGTAAGAACCATCCGGGCGAGTGCCTTGCAGGTAAGAAAAGATGTTTTGGGTGTGGTCAGTCTAGTCATAGATTGAAGGATTGTCCTTCTAGACATGGTCAAGGAGGAAATAATGGTAGAGCTCAGTCTACAACTTCAGCAGCACCAACAGGTCGCCCAACTCAGCAGGGTAACTCTTCTGGTACAGGTGGCGGACAACGCCAAAACAAGCTCTATGCTCTTCAGACTCGTCAAGATCAGGAAGATTCTCCTGATGTAGTCACTGGTATGTTACGAGTCTTTGATCTTGATGTTTATGCATTGTTAGATCTAGGGGCTACTTTATCTTTTGTAACTCCTTACATAGCAGTCCAATTCAGTGTTAGCCCAGAAACCCTTTCAGAACCCTTCTTAGTCTCTACTCCAGTCGGTGACCCAGTTATAGCTAGACGGGTATACAGAAATTGCCCTGTCACAGTTTCCCAGAAAGTCACCTCAACATATCTTGTAGAGTTAGAAATGGTAGACTTCGATGTCATTCTAGGCATGGATTGGTTACATTCTTGTTATGCCTCAGTCGATTGTAGAACTAGGATTGTTCATTTTCAGTTTCCAGACGAACCAATCCTAGAATGGAAGGGTAGTAGTTTAGCGCATGTGGGTCGATTCATTTCTTACCTTAAGGACAGAAAGATGATTTCTAAGGGTTATCTTTATCATCTAGTTTGGGTTAAGGATTCTAGTTCCTAATCCCCAACTCTTGAGTCAGATCCTGTAGTCAGTGAGTTTCCAGAAGTGTTTCCAGATGATCTTCCCGAAGTTCCTCCCGAAAAAGAAATCAACTTTGGAATTGATCTCCTTCCAGATACCCAGCCTATCTCTATTCCTCCTTACAGAATGGCTCCAGCTGAGCTTAAGGAATTGAAAGAGTAATTAAAAGACCTTCTAGATAAGGGTTTCATCAGACCTAGTATTTCGCCATGGGATGTACCAGTGTTGTTCGTAAAGAAGAAAGATGGTTCCCTCAGAATGTGCATTGACTATAGGCAGTTGAACAAAGTCACAATCAAGAATAAGTATCCCATCCCTAGGATTGATGACTTGTTTGACCAATTTCAGGGTGCTAGTCATTTCTCAAAGATAAACCTCAGATCAAGTTATCATCAGTTTAGAGTCAGAGATAGTGACATTCCGAAGACAGCCTTTAGAACTCAGTATGGTCATTACGAATTTGTAGTTATGTCATTTGAACTAACCAATGCTCTTGCAGCTTTCATGGATTTGATGAACAGAGTGTTCAAGCAGTACTTGGACTTGTTCGTTATCGTCTTTATAGATGATATCCTCATTTACTCTAGGAATGAGGAAGAACATGCGAGTCATTTGAGAGTTGTTCTGCAAACTCTCAAAGATAGCCAGTTATTTGCAAAATTTAACAAGTGCGAGTTTTGGTTACAATCAGTTGCCTTCCTTGGGCATATTGTGTCTAGTGAAGGAATTCAAGTAGATTTCTAAAAGATAGAAGCAGTGAAACAATGGCCCAGACCTACCTCTGTTACAGATATCAGAAGTTTCTTGGGTTTAGCGGGCTATTATAGATGGTTTGTGGAAGGATTTTCATCCATAGCTTCACCATTGACTAGGTTGACTCAGAAAAAGGTTAAGTTCCAGTGGTCAGATGATTGTGAGAAAAGCTTCGCATAATTGAAAACTAGGTTGATTACAGCTCCTGTCTTGACTCTACCAGAGGGTTCAGATGGTTATGTGATCTATTGTGATGCATCCAGGGTCGGCCAAGGTTGTGTGTTGATGCAGCGAGGTAAGGTTATAGCTTATGCTTCTAGACAGCTTAAGGTACATGAGAAGAATTATCCGACTCATGACCTCTAGCTTGTAGCAGTGGTGTTTGCACTCAAGATTTGGAGACACTACTTGTATGGTGTTCATGTAGATGTGTTCACAGACCATAAGAACCTCCAGTATGTATTCACCTAGAAAGTTGAATCTTCGCCAGAGAAGGTGGCTTGAGTTCCTCAAATATTATGATATGAGTGTGCATTACCATCCGGGTAAGGCGAATGTAGTAGCAGATGCTCTTAGCAGATCATCTATGGGTAGTGTAGCACATGTTGAGGAAGAAAGAAAAGAGCTAGCAAAGGATGTTCACAGACTTGCTCGCCTAGGAGTTCATTTTATGAGCATATCAGATGGTGGTGTAACGGTTCAGAATAGGGCAGAATCTTCTTTGGTAGAAGAGGTTAAGGAAAACCAAGATAGTGATCCAATCTTGCTTGAGCTTAAAGGTGCAGTCCATAATCAGAGAGCGGAGGTTTTCTCCCAAGGGGGAGATGGTGTACTTCGCTATCAAGGTAGATTGTGTGTTCCTGATGTGGGTGAATTGAGACACCATATTCTCGCAGAAGCCCACAATTCTAGATATTCTATTCATCCAGGTGCCACTAAGATGTACCGCAATCTACGGGAAGTCTATTGGTGGAATGGTATGAAAAGAGATATAGCAGATTTTGTGGCTAAGTGCCCCAATTGCCAGCAAGTCAAGGTAGAACATCAGAAACCAGGAGGTATGACTTAAGAGATTGACATTCCTACTTGGAAGTGGGAAGTGATCAA
>JAJONQ010034232.1:0-35040 GCA_036250385.1 Solanum microdontum | reverse complement strand
CCCCCCCCCCCCCCCCCCCCCCCCCCCCCCCCCCCCCCCCCCCCCCCCCCCCCCCCCCCCCCCCCCCCCCCCCCCCCCCCCCCCCCCCCCCCCCATCATTTTGAACCACAATCATCTTTGTTTGAATCATCTCTTCCACCTTTCTTCTTAAATTTTGACAATTTTCAGTACTGTGCCCTGGAGCATTAGAATGGTATGCACACCGTATGGTAGGATTGAAGCCTTTTACATGTGGATCCATGTAATTTTGAGGAATTGGCTCTATCATATTCAAACGTTTCAATTTCTCAAATAAACTTATGCAAGACTCTCCAATTGGTGTGAAATTGTTCATAGGTCTTTGACCTCCTTCAAATCCCTGTCTTGGACGGGGATTATAAGGTGTTTAAAAATTTTGAGAAAAAGGACGAACATTTTGCTGTGTTGGCGCTCGCCATTTAGGATAGTTTGGTGGATATGCATATGGTTGTGCACCATAGACTGCATATTGAGGTGGGACAATAGAGTATTGTGTGTCTTACATGGGGAGATAATAATGGAATTGAGGTGGTCCATATTGATAAAGTGGACCCCTTGGGCTTTTTTGTGTGTCCGACACAACATTTGCTTCATCCTTCTTCATTTTCATTCCCCTAAGATTTCCCGATCCATTTTAATCACTTGTGTTATGGCTTTCAAGGCAGCTTGACTTACAATCTTTCCAGACTTGATGCCATTTTCCACTATTTCACCAATCTTAATTACTTTGGCGAATGTTTTTCCAACAATGGAAAGTAAATAATGAAAATAATCTGGTTCTTGCACTTGGAGGAAAAAAACAATCATTTCAGACTATTTCATTAGCGGCTTGACCCTAGCAACTTGCTCCTCGACCTAATAACATATTTATGAAAATTTTCGGTGGTCTTTTTCCTCATGTTGGCAAGTGAAGTATGATCTGGAACTATGTCATTGTTATATAGAAATTGTTGAACAAAACATCGAGCCAAACCATCCCATGTATGCTAGTCAGAAGTATCTTGATTTATGAGCCATTCTGAGGCAATTCCCATTAAACTTTCCCCAAAATAAGCCATGAGCAATTCTTCTTTGCTTCCAACCCCTCTAAGTTGATTATAATATCTCTTTAAATGAGCTTAAGGATCTCCATGTCCATCATATTTCTCGAACTTTGGAGTTTTAAAACCGATGGGCAGATGAACGTGGGAAACATGCACAAATCATTGAATGAGACACTTTTACGACCTCCCAAACCTTGCATATCTCTTACAGTTCCAAGCTCTTCATTTTTCTAATCATTTCTTCATGTTCCTCATTCTTAACAGCTTTTTCAGCTTCCACAGGGGAACTATACTAATGAGTGTGAGGGTAAGAGCCTGGAATTTTCAAAGTCAATTCAGGGGTATAATCTTGATCATATTGAACTTTGGGTGGAGGATCATTATTGGATTTTGGCTCCATTCTAGGTTGTGGGACTGTATTAGTCGGTACAGTTGGCATGAATGATGGATTACTCATAATAGACGTATTCAAAGGGCGCACCGTAGAAGTTCCAGCGTCATTGGATGTGTTAGTAGAGGGGACAAATCCAAGTGGATAAATGGAATCACTTGTCGACACTTGGATATGGGGTTGCATATTTGTATTTAGATAGTCACGGATTGAAGACGATGGAGCTTGTCCATTCATCAAAGCTTCGTACATTTCCGCCATTTGCTATCTTAGCATCCTTACTTCTTCTATTGACACTATTTCTTGTGAAACCATTTGGTTTTCAACCTCATCATTGTCTAACTCATTTTTGTCTTTGCGGGTCATTGTCATTTTCTCTTTCGACCTTGTATAGTAGGGATGAGATGCCAGTTTAACCACAAACCAACCACCTTAATTTAATCGTGCATGGACAATAATGCTTGTTAGGGTTAGACCTTCTTCAGTTATAACCACATGTTGTGCGTCATGCATACACATGCTTTTTATATATATAGAATGAGCTTAAAGAACCTAGTGTTTAATCCTCACTCACTCAACTATATTTATTTCTTTATTATTAATTGATTATTTGTTTATATTTTTATCTATTTTAAAAAAATGATGCATTGATCAATATCCTTTGGATTGCGTACATAACACAGTTGAGAAAATGATTAAGATTTTTGCATAATTTTTTTTACTAAAAAAACTTTTCTTCTTCAGAATTTTAAGATAAAATATTTTGTTTTCTTGATTTACTAAGAAGAAAATTAAGACACAATCTAATTTTGATCTTGAACTTCATGCTAAAATAAAATAAAAATAAAGAAAAATATTTTTTTGACTTTTTCATTTGAGTGACAAATTCGAAAAGTTGTAAAATTATAAAGATTAAAAAAAAATTTAGGTAAGAAGGAAGAAGAAAAAAATGAAAACAAAATATTCGTTGAATAAAGACTACGTCTCTTTTTTTAATTTTTGAATAAAGATCACCGAACCCAAAGAGAGTTGCCTACGTATCTCATTGAGATGAGAATCAGGTGTGCGTAGTTCGTTCAGATTGGACAGTAATTTTTTTTGAGATATTAGTTTTTTTTTTTTGACAAATGCAATTTTTCAAAGTATTATGAAACTAAAATATTTTGAATTTTTTTTATAAACTTAAAAAAAGAATCTAAATAAAATATTATTATTCTTTTCATTTAGTAGTGCAAAATTTGTTATTTTATTTTTAATAAAATGTATAATAACTTCGAAAAGAGGAAATATATTCGTGTTTTCTCCTTCTTTTTATTTTATAAAATCAAAAGATAATTCTTTTCTATCCATTACACTAATCACACTAAAATGGGTCAACTTATAAAAACTTTCTAAATATATGCATTTTCATGTAGCACGTAAAATAATCTAAGTGGTCAAGTAATCAAAATATACTTGTCTTAGAAAGACCCAACTCATGTTTTGAGACTCACCAAGTCAGATGCATATGATGCAAATAAGCGAAGCCTTTTGGGGATAACCCTATCTATGTTTTAGTTTTTCTAATCTTGAACCTAAAAGAAAAGGTGTCTAGACAAGCTTACCCGAGTGGACAACTCGAGCAAGGGAGGGACAACTTATCGGTAGCAACGCTATTTCGACTTCATTGCTGGTCTAACCCCACCTAACATATATGACTAAAAGTCCTTCACTGGGTGTCAAGATACTCAAGTTTTGTCTCAATAGAAAGTAGGATGCATAACTAAATTCCCGTGACTGTGTGTGAATGTTTCCAGAGACTTATAATAGTTGTGCAAAGAAATATAATTTAATACAAAACAATAAAAATGATAAATAAGCATCAAGTAGCACATTAGACCATCCAACACAATATATCCAATAAAATAAAAAAAATCAAGTAAATATCAATATAGCAAATCTCGAATTCTTGTTATTCCCCAGCATAGTCGCCAGAGATGTCATACCCATTTTTCGCATGGTGGCAAGGGTTTTTTCATATAAGTGATGTTATTGATTAGAGATTATTTTTATTCTTTTATTTTTTCAGAGTTGCCATTTGAAATTAAGTTATGGTGTTCCAAATCACCTTTTTTAACCCCTAATCAAAAGAAAATTACTCTTTATTTTGGTCTGCGAACTAGAAATTCGGAAAAGAAATTCTGTTGATCGAGGGGAAGGTGATAGGCATCCCTCGAGTCCTGTGGTCCTATCACAGTCACTTTTATCGAGTTATACTTATCTTAATATATTTTTGGATAAATTGTGTGTACATGCCATGGTTGCTTATATTTTATATTGTTGAATTTTTAAGTCTTAAACCAGATGCATAACTGCATTCTTGATTTTGACATACAATAGCTTAGAAGCATAACTGCTTTCTTATCTCGAGTACATTATACCTTAAAGTCTTTCTTCACACTTATTTAATCTAACTAAAGAAAGTTAATTATTAAAATAATATGGCAAAGGTGCGCCATCGCATGCTAAAATTTCTTGTACGTACCTCAAAAAGATGTGTAACCACATTCTTAACTGAGACAAAACTTAATTATGCTTGTACTTTTTAAATATTTGACAACTCTTAATATTGCCTATAATTATGTTACAACCATCTAAAAATAATAGGGAAAAGGGTCAATAATACCCCGCAACTTTATTTTATTGGTTGACTATACCCTTGCCGTTAAAATGAAGTTATTTTTATCCTCGCCGTTACTAATCTCATCATTTATGCCCCTCAATTGGATGGAAATCCCCAAATTGACTTAAATTGCTCAATTTGATTAAAATAACCCAATTTTCTCTTTTAATCATAACCCGACCCGCTAAACTAAATGAATTCATACCAAATTAAAACCCCCAAACCCATAGCCAACCCCTCTAATCTCATGACCAATTTTTTTTAACCCATTCTCAGAAGAACATTCTTTAGGGCTAAAGAATTTCTAAATCCCCTCTATAATTCTGTAGATAATCTAATTATAGATGGTCGTCGTTGAGGTGAAGAATTTTGGTGGGTCGAGCTCATCTTCCAGTTTTGATTTGGATTCGCCAGTATCGCTGAGCATTTCTCCACCAGTTATTTTGAGTCCAAAAAATTCACAGCCCAAGTCACCAGAACTACTTTGTTGTTCATACTGCTCCTCTACGTCAGTATCCCTCTCTTTCGTCTTCACCGCTAGAAAATTTTGTACCGATAATGGTCATTAACTGGAATCTTATTCACTATCTCCGCCTAGTGCATCATCCCCGGAGAGATATTCAAGCAGAAGTATTGACTCATCACCCAGAATTTCCGATATTTAGGATCAGAATGTTGATTCTCCGATGAGAATCAACAATTGCATACAACAGAATGCATCAGTTTCAGTTCCACCACCACCACCACCTCTTTTGATTAGTATTCCGGCTTGTGTACGGTCTCCACCACCACCTTTTAAAAATTGGGTGAGTCCAAAATCGCCAGTACCACCAATTTTAAAGCCTCCAGTTCTTGTAACTCCGTTAAGACCCATAGAACTTGAGAGTCCAATGCCAATTTCCCTAATTGAGTTGTCTTGTAATAAGCAACCCATTGAGAAGAATGAGTAGAGTAAAGTAGGCTTATCAAGTGATACTTGTGAAAACAACGAGGAAACTCCAAAACCAAAGTTGAAGACTTTGCATTGGGATAAAGTAAGTTAGTTCTGATTGGGAAAGAGTGTGGGATCAACTGAAATCGAGTTCGTTTAAGTAGGATAATATAAAGGAAGTTTTTTGAGTCAGGAGATTAGAGGGGTCGGGCATGGGTTTAAAATGGAAATGGGTCATTTAAAATAATTTGGGTAATTTAAGTCAATTTGGGGCTTTCCATCCAATTGAGGGGCATAAATGATGAGATTAGTAACGATGAGGGTAAAAATAACTTAATTTTAACGGTAAGGGTATAGTCAACCAATAAAATAAAGTTGAGGGGTATTTTTTACCCTTTTCCCAAAATACCTCAAATTAATACAGCATCCTAAAGTTCCCATTTTTTGGAAAAAAAATAATAATTTCTTTTTTACAATATTTTGAAACTAGCATTAGATCCATGTCATATAGAATGCATAGAACCTTAAATGCTTTCGATGACATAAAATAAATTGTATCAAGAAATGTATTTTACCAATGAATGATGGTTTACTTAATCTATTTTAAAAATTATACTCACACGAATAACACAAATCTATATTAATTAAGCAATTTAATTCATAGTAATTCATGAGTCATATCTTGGCATTACAAGGTACAACAAATAAAGGAAAAATATTGGATCCTAATAAAGAAAAAACAACTATAAGATATACCATGTTTTACTCATTTAACAATATGTGTTCAAATATATTTCAATATTATAGTGTCAAAGTTAAACACACATAAAATTTGAATGACTTCTTAACATTGGAAATCACGTGTTATATAATCATGAAAAATAAATAATACAAGAAAAATTAAATATTACCTCACTAGAATCAATTCACAAAAAGAAGACGATCCTAATAAAAATCACGAACTCAGAACCACGAAGCAAACCTCAAACTCAACTTTTTTTCCTTCAATGTGTAAGGTGGCCTTTGGTGAATAAAAAGGAGAGTAAAATGTAAGGATATTATTATTTTTTTGTTTTTTTTCCGTGTGAATGTGTTGTGTGTGTATTAATATCTGTTTGGGATGAAAAATAGGTTTTGTGTATGTGTGTATTTTTGTAGTATGAAGATTTTTGTTGTGGGTGTCTGTGTCTCTTTGGTGTTGTGGGTGTGTTTAGGATAGTTGCTTTTTTTGTTTCTTCTTTTCTCCTCCGTCTGTGTGTGGGATGTGAGGGTGGTGAGTGGAGTTGAGGAATTGGGGTAATGGAGAAATAAGTGGGGTGAGGGTAGGTGTAGTGAGGGTAGTTTAGGAGAGGATAATGAGTATTTTTTATAAATTAAATATATAATAAAATTATAATAATAACAATATTAATTATTTTGAACTAATGAAATAAAAAAATACTAAATGACTAATTAAAAATACAATTAAGAAATAACTAGTTTATTTATTAAATCTAAATTAAAAGAAAATATTTATAACAAAACTTACACTAATAATGCAACTCTATTTTTGTACTTTCCAAATATTTAAGATAAAAGGAAAACATCTAATTTGTATGTAAAAACAATATTTATGTACAAAATTACATATCTACATGGATACACTTTGAAAGGAACACATGTTAATTGAATAAAACCCTAACGCAGTTGGGGAATCTGACTTTACAAAATGTGAGAATTTAGGAACCCTATGGAGGAAAGGACTCCATAGGTAAATACAATCATACCTTGATGCCAAAAGCTTGAAATCAATGGTGAAATTGGAGGCTTGACTTGAAACCCCAGCCTTCTTCTTAAAACATTAGAGAGAAAAATATTTGTGAGGATGACTTTATTTTTTTTGGGAATTTGAGAGAATGAATTGATCTGAGTGATTTTGGGGGTAAAAATCATTATATTGGGCATAGGAGAGAAGGCAAAATGACATAGTATTGAGTTAAAAGAATTACGAAAAGACCCAAAAGCCCTTAACTTAAAAGCTGACAAAATGACTTTAAGGAGGCTTAAATGGACCGTCTAAGACCACCACGGTCCGTCTAACAGGTCGTGAAGAAACTCTGCCTGACAGGGATTCACTATTTCTGGCATAAATTTTTATTCTAAGCTTGGAATTAGGCAAACTAGGTGGCAATGGAAAGAGGACTCAATTATCTCTAATTTGATAGGTCATGGTCCACCTATTCATTTTGTGCTGAAAGACATGATCTTTTAAAGTTGACCCTCAACTCTTAAGTCTGATAAAGCCCCTTCATGGATGACTTCATGGTCCATGTGAAGCTTCAGGGTCCGTGTGAAGCTTCATGGGCCATTTAGACATTAGTGGTCCTTGACTAGTGACTAGGGGAGAACCCCTTCTGATTTAACCCGCCTATCGACCCCTTTGACGACCCATCAACATCACTACAGGCAATCTGGGCATACTTCAAGGTGAAGCCTGCTTGGGGTAGGTTATGGAAGACCTCACGAACCCATTAATGGACCGTGGTCCCCTTCACGGACCGTCTAGGGCTCCGTGGAAGGTTCTATGGTCCACTTTTGTTCTCTTGACCAGCCCGCTTAACCCCTTTCTAGACTTTCTCTAATCCGAGGTGTTACAAGGGCGTTAGATACAAAGTTGGATTGCCACATTCCATTAGAATAAAGTCATAACATGAAGAACAAAGAAAGATGAGAAGTTTCCTTAAGTCTTGTAGCTTCTTGAAAAAAAGTACAAACATCTCTATACCCTCACCCAGCGTGAGCGACACTCACACTAACCCGCCTACCTTATTTGTCACTGCCCGAGGCTACCCCCTTGATGTAAACACGGGACCTAGGATCACGAGTGACCCCAAGCTAACCTTGAAGCTGACATATCATAAGCATACTACAAGATAATTGAATAAAACATACTATGCGGAAGCTTAAAATAATAATTAACTGAAAGTGGGGAATACCCAAAACTGATCTGATTATATTATTTACTATGAGTTTAGTAATACTGAGAAATCACTCAAAAACTAAAGCTGAATCTAATACCATGTCTGAAAAAGCCTCTAACTGACTAGAGTTGTTGGGACATGTCCCCAGCTAACTCTAGCAAAACTGAAACGGAAATAAACGACTAAATATAGGAAACATGTCCATTGTCCTAGAAGTATGAGGACTCACCACTAAAGCTGCTGAAGTGGAGATTGGGAAACGATCTATGCGTGATCTGGATGTTGAGTACCTGAACCTACATAATGAATGGATGTAGCACAGAGTATGCGTCAGTACATGGAATGTACAAAGCATGTAAGATATAAAATATATCTGAACAAACATATAAACTGAATAAAGCATAACTGAGCAATGACATAATTGAATATGAATATAAATACAACAATATGCTAAAAAGCTAAACTGAATGCAATGACCAAGTACTAAATCATGAATAGGACATCCTGACTGAATACCAAAGTATAACCTGAAAACCTAGTCAAATGCACTAGAGTCTGACTGTGGGAGCTACTAATAACCGACATAAAACTATGGGAGCTAAACGTGGAGTCCGATGTATACGCCCCCATCGAGAGTGTAACATTCCAGAAATTTGTAGACTTAACTAGAGCCTAACTTAAGGGTTCTAGAGCTTTACGTGGGGGTTAGAGTTGTACAATTGACTTCCCATACATAGAATGAGGGGTGTAGGAGTTAAACGTCAAGGTACGACTCCCCAAGGACCAACCAAAGGGGTCCTTGAGGAGGACCCCAAAATAGTCCCTAAATTTAACTATAAGGCAATGACCCACGATGGGGACTCACACCCCATGGGTCCACCCATGCCCCATAGGGGGGGTCGTGGGTCAAGCCTACAAACAATGCTCCAGTATTCCATCCACGAAGGACAAGAACGGTCCGTAGACCTACCCACGGTCCGTGGGTCGGGGTCTCGTGGGTTGGGGCAATTTTAGTTTTTACGTTTTTAAGTTAGGGATTGAGGGAAGGTTCTAGAACTAATTAGTTATTAAGTAGGGTCATTTTATTAGTAATTAGACCACCTATATAAACCTATTAGACCCCTAAACTAAGTCAACTAAATCATTATTTTAGATTCATCAAAGAACCCAATTCCCTCTAAGAAATTTGCTCTCTAAAAAGTGAAGAAGAAGAAGAAGAGAACCAATCTAGGTCAAATTCTTCCATTATTACAAGCATTATGAGGGATTTATAATCAAGGTATGATAGCTTATTCAACCTTGGATTCTTCCATCCACGGAGCCCCTTCGAATTCCCCCAATTGTGAAGATGAACCCAATTCAAGCTAGGGTTTCTTCCTATATTATGGGTAGTGTTGAGTATGATTCCAATTGAGTGGATAGTACTTGTTTATGATTTATTTAGTATTGAATTATGTTATTATGAAGATATTATATGTTTTCCATGGCTAAACCTAGTTAATTGATGAAATTGAAGTTATGTGGGTTTATGCCATGAAAGGTTAAATTGAAGACTTAGAGATGATATTCTAAAATTAATGATGTCTATAGTAATTGTTCAAGATTAAAATCAAGTAGACATGAATTGAATTAGATTATAGTATATATGTTGGATCATGACTAGTAAAGCTTGAAGTTGAACCTTTATGATGAATTCCAACAAGAATCACTTGATATTAAGGAATGTGATTAGAATGCCTTGAAATCTAGGTATGAATGATGATTGTAAGAAGTAAAGATTTGAGTGTAAGGCTTGTAGTCATGAATGTTGATCACTAGGGTCTTGAGAGTAATGCCAATGTGATGAATTGTGTATGTTAAGGCTTTGAGAGTAAAGTGTATATGAGAATAGAAGTCTAATAGGTAGAATTGTGGTAAAAGTCTTATACTCACCTAATATATCTAATGAATGTAGGAAGTGATAGAATCACTTGAGTTATAATGATATCCATGTCTAATGTAGAATTCTAGCTATGATATTATGCATGAATATGATATGACATGAAAGGCTCTCTCCCACATAGAATGATTCTAGGTTGAAATGCCATTTTCACCTAAAATGAATCTAAGTCCTAAGACTATGAAATGGGATGAGGTTGTGGTGATTCCCCTAAAAGACCTTTATATGATAGGAATGTGAGGTGAGTTCCCTTATTCCTAATTAGTTAAACATGAGGTGATTACCTTTTATCTATGTATGACTCCCAAGGCAAGCGGTGATTACCCATTAACATTTATGTTGATCATTGAGGTGATTACCTATGATCCTTTTGTGATGATCTGGAGGCGAATACCTACACTACACCTTAAAATGAATTTGGAGGTGAATAGCTATGATTTATTGATATGTATGACTAGAGGTGATTCCCCTTGTATATATGATTCCATGATATGTATGACTAGAGGTGATTAACCTTGTCTTTATTATTTCATGATCTGTATGTCTTGAGGTGATTCCCCTTGTCCTTTATGATCTGTAAACATGTATGCCTTGAGGTGATTCTTCTTGCATTTATGAAAATGAGCGTGACTAGTTTGTAATGTAGCTTGATGGGCCCCTCCAATACATGCTTGACTAGAGGTGATTCCCCTTGTCTATAAGGCTAAGAGATGATAAACATGAATGAAGAACCTAAAGTGTCTACCTTATCATGGGTAGGATTATGTGGTCTTGTTCATGCATGGCACAAGCTTGCCTTGAGGTGACTCATGAAGTGTTTCTCTTCTGTGATGTATGCTTAGATAGGATTGTGCTATAGTTGCCTTCCTTGTTATGTTATGATTGACTAAAGGTGAGAGATTCCCTTGGTTATGAGAATTAAGCTAAGGATGAAATCCTAAGATGGTGAGTATGATCATGATGACCAAAAGGGATACTTAGTGTGTATGGGATCCTATCCATGCATTGCACAAGTATACTTGGACGTTACATGTGAAGTGGTTTCTTATGATATGAAGGTTTAATTATTGACAATGTATATGGGCTGTGCTTTATGATGATTAATGCTTACATTATGTCTATGTTGGAGATTATGCTTATGATTATGAGGTGTCTCTTATGCTTATGGATTATGTCTTATATTGACTAACCCTTATGTTATGCTCTTATGATGCTATGCTAGCTATCATATTTAGTACTTTTATTCTAACACATACTCTTGCCTACATTCTTACCAAATGTAGGGCTTGGCGACATTAAATTCCTTTCTTGAGGATAGGTTTCTAGAAGTGCAAGGAGTTGAAGATTTGGTGTGTCCTCATAGCATCGAGGATATGATCACCTTTCCCTTTATGTCTTTTCTTTATGTTTTGAGACTATTGTATGGGCCATGTCCCAAGAGTTATTCAAAGTTGTATTAGATGGTTTGAGACAAAGAGTTATAGACTTCCGCTTGCTTTTATACAAGACTTTGATTGTATGGATAATGTTTTTAAAATTTACGTACTTTTCTATTATCTTATGTTATGATATGCTAAGGGATTGTATGAGACCCCTTCGGGGTCAAGTACACTATGTTACATCTAGGGTGTACCCTTGGGTCATGACAAACTTGCTAATCAGAGCACAAGGTTTAGAATGGTTGTAGGATTGTCTCAAACAACGTCTAGTAGAGTCTCGTTCATAATTGTGAAGCGCGCCATATTTATGAATAGGAGGCTATTGTATGTTTAGGAAATCTTACTTCTTTATTTTCTAAGTCGTGCCATAAAGTTTGGCTCTAGTAGGCCCTTCTCCTAATCCGTGCCCTATGATTTTGAGGGTAGGCTAATACAAGGGTAAATGCTAGGAGAAATGAGGAAGAAAATGTGGATCATGAGGTTCCTCCCCAAGCTCCAATTGATCCTTCGGTAATGTCGAAGATTGGCTTTCCAAATATCGGCTCAAGCCATGACGGCGCAAGCCAATAGAGAGGTTGTAGCTCCAGTGAACCTTAATGTGAATTTTGCGTCTTTAGGAGTGAGGGAGTTTATTTAGATGAAACCCCCGGAGTTCTATGGCTCCCAAGTGGAAGAGGACCCTAAGGAGTTTATAGATGAGGTTTATAAAATTCTTAATATCAAGGGGGTGACTTTGGTAGAGAAAGCGGAGTTAGCCGCTTACCAATTCAGAGGGGTAGCACAAATATGGTATGGTCAATGGAAGGAGAGTAGGCCGGTAGAAGTAGGTCCCATAGAGTGGGAGGTGTTTAAGGATGCGTTCCATAATAGGTTCTTTCTCCTAAAGTTGAGGGAGGCAATAATGCAAGAGTTCATTAACCTTAAGCAAGGTGGTATGAGTGTTGAAGAGTATTCTCTAAAGTTTACTCAACTCTCCAAGTATGCTCCAACTTTAGTAGAGGATTCAAGGGCTAGGATGAATCACTTCATGATAGGAGTGTCCGACTTAGTAGAAAAAGAATGTCGTACGACAATGTTTATTGATGATATGGATATCTCACGTCTTATGGTTTTCGTCCAACAAATTGAGGAGTCAAAACTCAAGGAAGAATCTAGGGAGAAAAAGAGGTATAGATTAGATGATGATAAGTCCTTAGATGATGAGTTCGATGGACATGGTCGCCCTAGGTTTAGACAAAAGTTCCCCGGGCAAGGGCCCTCAACCCCTCCTAAGTTCAACCGAAAGAGGGTATCTAACCCTAAGTCTCAAGATGATAGTAGTGAAATTCGATTGCCGGGATGTAGTAAGTGTGATAGAAGGCATAAGGGTGGATGCTTAGCAGGTTCTAATGTTTGTTTTGGGTGTGGTGAGCTAGGCCAAAAGATAAGGCATTGCCCTAAGGTTGCTAGAAATGAGGGAGATAGTCGTCGTAGGTCTCAACCCTACCCTTCATCCGGTCCAATTGGTTCAAGTGCTAGTACTCCAAGGCAAAAATAGGCTCTATGCTCTCCAAGCTTGGGGTGGACAAGAGTGTCCTCCGTATGTGACTACCGGTATGTGTTTCATGCTTTATTAGATTCCGGTATTGTTTGGTCTTTTGTGACTTGATATGATAGACTTTGATATTGTCTTTAGTATGAATGATCTTCATTATTGCCTTTATAGGATAAAAGATGTTTAGAAGAGTTTGTATAGGCTTACTCCCAAGGGGGAGATGGTGTGCCTAGCTAGCAAGGTTATTGTGTGTTTATGTGTTCCCATGATTTCCTTATATGATGCATGTTCATGAAAGCTTGTGATCTAAAAGAAAATGAGTTTAAATGATTTAGTTCCTCATGTTGTAGTGCATTGAGTATGAGTTGCCTATTTGACTTCATGAGATGAATATATGAGCATGCTTTAGTTTGTAGTTGAGAGATTCCTCTTTGAATAAATGCTTTTTGAGAGTAAAATTGCATATGAGCTCCATGAGAGTATGCTGAGCATGTTATGACTAGGAGAGGGTAGTTACTCCTTGAACATGACTAGTTATGACAATTTCTTGCATCATACGTTGCTAGATGTAGTTCCTACTTCCTTGTGTTGCATTGAGTATATTTAGCTTGGAGATGAAGTTCCTCATTTGTTTGTATGCATTTAGATGAGTTGTGTGCATGATGAGCTGCTAGTCTAGAGTCGTTTCCTTTAAGAGGTGTTTAGAAACGTCATTCGAGGACGAATGATCCCAAGGGGGAGATATTGTAACATTCCGAAAATTTGTAGACTTAAATAGAGCCTAACTTAAGGGTTCTAGAGTTTTACGTGTGGATTAGAGTTGTAGAATTGACTTCCCATACTTAGAATGAGGGGTTTAGGAGTTAAACATCAAGGTACGACTCCCCAAGGACCAACCAAAGGGGTCCTTGAGGAGGACCCCAAAACAGTCCCTAAATCTGCCTACAAGGTAGTGACCCACGATGGGGACTCACGCCCCGTGGGTCCACCCACTGCCCGTAGGGGAGGTTCGTGGGTCAAGCTTTCAAACCAGGCTCCAGTACTCCACCCACAAAGGACCAGTACGGTTCGTAGACCCACCTACGGTCCGTGGGTCGGGGTTTCGTAGGTTGGGGCAGTTTTGGTTTCTACATTTTTAAGTTAGGGGTTGAGGGAAGGTTCTAGAACTAATTAGTTATTAGGTACGGTCATTTTATTAGTAATTAGACCACCTATATAAACCTATTAGACCCCTAAACTAAGTCAACTAAATCATTATTTTAGATTCACCAAAGAACCCAATTCCCTCCAAGAAATTCTCTCTCTAGAAAGTGAAGTAGAAGAAGAAGACAAGAAGCAATCTAGGTCAAATTCTTCCATTGTTGCAAGAATTATGAGGGATTTATAATCAAGGTTTGATAGATTATTCATCCTTGGATTCTTCCATCCATGGAGCCCCCTAGAATTCCCCCAATTGTGAAGATGAACCAATTCTAGTTAGGGTTTCTTCCAATATTATGGGTAGTGTTAAGTATGATTCCAGTTGAGTGGATAGTAATTCTTTATGATTGATTTAGTATTGAATTATGTTATTATGAAGATATTATATGTTTTCCATGGCTAACCCTAGTTAATTGATAAAATTGAAGTTATATGGGTTTATGCCATGAAAAGTTAAATTGAAGACTTAGAGATGATCTTCTAAAATTGATGATATCTATAGTAATTGTTCAAGATTAAAAGAAAGTAGACATGAATTGAATTAGATTATAGTATATTTGATGGATCATGACGAGCAAAGCTTGAAGTTGAACCTTTATGATGAATTACGACTAGAATCACTATATAATAAGGAATGTGATTAGAACGCCTTGAAATCTAGGTATGAATGATGACTGTAAGAAGTAAAGATTTGAGTGTAAGGCTTGTAGTCATGAATGTTGATAACTAGGGTTTTGAGAGTAAATCCAATGTGATGAATTGTGTATGTTAAGGCTTTGAGAGTAAAGTCTATATGAGAATAGAAGTCTAATAGGTAGAAATGTGGTAAAAGGCTTATACTCACCTAATCTACCTAATGAATGCTTGAATGTATGAAGTGATAGAATTACTTGAGTTATGATGATATCCATGTCTAATGTAGAATTCTAGATATGATATTATGCATGAATATGATATGACATGAAAGGCTCTCTCTCACATAGAATGATTCTAGGTTGAAAGGAAATTCTCACATAAAATGAATCTAAGTCCTAGGACTACGAAATAGGATGAGGTTGTGGTGATTCCCCTAAAAGTCTTTTATATGATAGGAATGGGAGGTGAGTTCCCTTACTCCTTATTAGTTAAACATGAGGTGATTACCCATGTCATGATATGGGGAGTGTGGGGTGATTACCCTTTATCTATGTATGACTCCCAAAGCAAGCAATGATTACCCATTAGCCTTTATGTTGATCATGGAGGTGATTACCTATGATCCTTTTGTGATGATGTGGAGGCGAATACCTACATTACACCTTAAAATGAACATGGAGGTGAATACATATGATTCATTAATATGTATGACTAGAGGTGATTCCCCCTGTCTTTATGATTCCATGATATGTAAGAGTAAAGGTGATTACCCTTGTCTTTATGATTTCATGATATGTATGGCTTGAGGTGATTCCCTTTGTCCTTTAGGATGAGCTAAACATGTATGCCTTAAGGTGATTCCCCTTGAATTTATGAACTTGAGCATGACTAGTTTGGATTGTAGCTTGATAGTCCTCTCCAATACATGCATGACTAAAGGTGATTCCCCTTGTGTATGAAGCTATGAGATGATAAACATGAATGAAGAACCTAAAGTGTCTAGCTTAGCATGGGTAAGATTATGGGGTCTTGTTCATGCTTGGCACAAACTTGCCTTGAGGTGACTCATGAAGTGCTTCTCTTATTAGATGTATGCTTAGATAGGATTGTGCTATAGTTGCCTTCCTTGTTATGTTATGATTGACTAAAGGTGAGAAATTCCCTTGGTTATGAGAATTAAGCTAAGGATGAGATCCTAAGATGGTAAGTATGATCATGATGACCAAAAGGGATACTTAGCACCTATGGGATTATGGGATCCTATCCATGCATTGCACAAGTATACATGGAAGTTACGTATGAAGTGGTTTCTTATGATATGAAAGTTTAATTATTGACTATGTATATGGGCTTTGCTTTATGATGATTAATGCTTACATTATGTCTATGTTGGAAATTATGCGTATGATTATGAAGTATCTCTTATGCTTATGGATTATGTCTTATATTGACTAACCCTTATGTTATGCTCTTATGATGTTATGCTAGCTATCATATTTAGTACTTTTGTACTAACGCATACTCTTGCCTACATTCTTACCAAATGTAGGGCTTGGTGACATTAAGTTCCTTTCTTGAGGATATTTTTCTAGAAGTGCAAAGAGTTGAATATTTGGTGAGTCCTCATACAAAATGTAGGGCTTGGCGACATTAAGTTCCTTTCTTGAGGATATGTTTCTAGAAGTGCAAGGATTTGAATATTTGGTGAGTCCTCATAGCATCGAGGATTTGATCACCTTTCCCTATATGTATTTTCTTTATGTTTTGAGACTATTGTATGCGCTATGTCCCAAGAGTTATTCAAAGTTGTATTAGATGGTTTGAGACAAAGACTTATAGACTTCCTCTTTCTTTTATAAAAGACTTCTATTGTATGGATAAACTTTTAAAAATTTCCATACTTTTCTATTATCTAATGTTATGATATGCTAAGGGCTTGTATGAAACCCCTTCGGGGTTAAGTACGCCATGTTACATCTAGGGTGTCCCCCTGGGTGTGACAGAGAGGACCCAATATACCTTGCCAGGAGTATAAAGGCATATCTGGCGTGATCATTAAATTTGTTGCCCAATAAAGGGGAATTATACTTCTTTGGGGGCACATAGTTCTAGGACTATATGAATACACTGAACCCTAGTCCAACTCGGTGTTAATCCTATTTCCACTAGGAATGTGTACAATATAACATAACTGAGATATACTAGATAACTCAATTTTCTGACATGCTAACTGAGAATGCTACATTTAAGTATTGACAATGATACATTCAAAATCTGAGGCATATATATATATATGTTTAACTAACCTAGCAAGTGTAATTCATAAACTAGGATAATCTACATAACTAGGGTTCTGAATTTCATGCAAAGAACTAAACAACGATTTCACGAAAACATGATAATCTGATTAAGAATACTATAACAACTAATTCACAATAATTTTGCAAGGTCGTAGAAACCCTAGGTCTAAACATGATATAGAAAATCAAGAATATGACTGAATTCTAGGGACCTAGTGGAAGAAAGGAATCCACTAGTGAAATCCCACATACCTGTTGACGAAATTCACGGAGAAATCTTTTGATTTCGGGGTTGGAACTGAAGAAAACTTGTTGCGTTCTTAGAGAGAGCTTGGTCGACTGTCTCTTCTCTTTTTGATCTAGGTTTGGTGATTTTTTTGGAGAATGATCGATAAGGGAAAGGTCTTATTAAGTTACCAGGCTTAAATTGACCATAACTACACAGTTTAGGGGTCTAACAATAGGGGAAATGATCAAAATGACCCCACTTAAAATATGACGGAGTTGGACGACAGACGCAACTTCGGACCATCACTAGGACCACAGTACGTCGTACGTGTCGTGGTTCCTGGGCCAGTGACTACTGGTTTCTGGGTGGTCCAACCACGAGCCTCACCACAGCCCGTCGAGGGCTCCATGGTCTGGCGCCTGAGCTTTGTGGGTTCTGCTTGACTCTGACTGGTCTTCCCACGTTCCGTATGGCAGTCCATGGCCCGTGAAGGGTCATGTAGTCCACTACTACTAGGAGGGTGTGAACCACAAGCATGTTGACAAACCGTGGTTCCTTTCACGATCTGTGAACCCTGTCGTGGTTCACTATTTTCTGGTATTTTTCTGCTTTAATTTCTAAGTCTGATTTCTGAGGTGTTATAGTATTCACATAGAATCTTGAAGATCATCGCAATTTCTAGTTACTTCATCCTCATTTTCTGGTTGTTTCTATTTTTTATCATCACTTCTCAATCTTTGTAAATAGTATGAATGTGAAGTGTCATTGCCGATGGTTTTATATGAGAGGAATGAAATAAAGAGATAACAAGGAAGAGAGATGGAAAGGGGAGACATGTAAACTCATTTTAGGAGAGAAACTCTCCATTTTTGGTGGTTTTATAGGAGATAGGTTGGGATAAGAGAGAGATGAAAGAGAAGGGCTGAGCATGGTAATTTCTTTGTTAGAGACAGTGGCCGAGTAGAGGAGAGGGAGAGATAAGGTGATGGTTTATTTGGAATCTTCCCCGCTCAAAAGAGATGGAAGAGAGGAGATTATATAATGATCCTTTAGGTTATTTGTGTGTTATTGTTTTTTTCATCATTTAGAGCATTCTTATAGTGATCCCAAGTAACTTATGACTTCCTGAGACTGATAGTTTGGTCACTTGGTTGTTTGTATAAATTCTATGTAACTTTCCATGTTTTGGAGCTTTTGAAAATTGAACGGTTGACTTCGGTCAAAAGTTCAGAAAGACTGTCCAAATGCAATTTTGAGGGTTTCATTAGCTTTGGAACGTCGAGTTTGATTTATAAGTACTTTGGAATTTGACTTAAAATGAAGCTTGAATGTGAGACCCAATTTTTCATTTACAAAGGGTTACTACACTTGGTCATGTCATTCGTGTGGACCTCTCTGTGATCGCAAAACGTAGTTGACATGTGTTGAGCGTTATTGGTCTTCGCGGTCGTGGGAGTTGACCTTTGTGATCACGTAGGTCATTTGAATAGTGGTCTACGATCAATGCCCTAGACCTCGCATTCGCGAAGAAGTAACATGTCTGGCCTTTAAAAGGCTAACCTGCGATCATCTTCTTCTTCAAAGTTCGTAATTTCATATCTTGAATTACAAATCTCCACATTGGGTGAATTCAAATCATGAGTGTCCAGAAAGCTAGTGGGTTCGCGTTAGAGTGATTGGGGATTGTCAGGGACCTCTCATTTGAGGTAAATTATATCCCGAATGGGCATCCCAACCTTTTCTTTTCAACTTAATTTTCTATTTACATGCATGTCGTTGATTCACTACTTTCTTAGCCCCAAATTATGTTCAATTTCTGGACACAAGTTCGAGGAGCTTAACTGGACCATTTGACAGAGTCAAATCTAAGAATTTCAGTGCGAGTCCTACATTTCTATTTTGACTTGAATTTTGGTTCATCTTCGATTAATGTGTTTTTGGTGTCTAAATGATCATGTTGATGTTGTGATCTTATTTTCAATAGTGTGGCAACGTTTAGTGGCCATATAGAAGGGAAAAAAATCTTTAAATGTGAATTATAAGCGTGCATAGTCTACTTTGACAAAGGCTATGCAATTCTGATTTTTAGATTGAGCTTGAAAATATAAATATATGTTGACTTGTGTGACTGGGTTGGGTACATAGTGGATCATGCTTAATTACTTAGAAATCACATTTCAAGTTTATTTCAAGATTATTGGCAAGTTGTTTTCCTTTATTTCGATCATCCTTTCCTTGTGGTATGTGTTGAGCTTGTTTTGAATATTGTTGGAAACATGTTTGGCCTTAGTCTTGGTATTGACTAGTGTTTGCCTTAGACTTGCTAATTTTACATTTTATAGGCCTATGTTTTGCTTTGACGTCATTTTGGATAACTTATCTCCTTTTGGAATGATGTAGCAGACTGGGTCTGGTAAAATGAACCTTATATTAGGTGATAACTCAGCTTCAATGACCCTTGATTCATAAGTCCCTTTTCTACAGCCCTAGTGATATACGATTGCATATTAGGCTTTGTTCGATGGTTTGGGATTCAATTCAATTCAAGCTGGGAGTATGGTATTGGTTACCTTGGTATGGACGTCGTTCCACAGTGGTGCCATGATGATAATTAGGCATGGTATTTTTCAACACGCTATTATAGTCATAGATTTAAGGTCTAGTCCTTGATCTTCTGCCGCAGTCCATGATTTAGGCTCTTTCACCTCTAGGTAGTTGATACATATCGGCTTGATAATATTTGTTACTTTTAGAAGCCTATCCATGGGTCGTTGGGTGGGCTACCCACTCTTTGGTTCTTTTGGAGTCCTATCTATGGTTCGAGGTTTGGGCTACGTACCCTTTGGGTTTTGATGATCTCATTGGTTACTTTTAGAGGCCATTTGTGGTTCAAGGTCCGGGCTACACACTCTCCGACTCTTGACTTAGCGCGTTCAGTTCTTAGTAGGTATAGCTATTCTATGTACCCATCAGGCTTTTGGGGGCCATTTAGATTCTTATTTAAACTTGCACATGAGTGTGTTTTCTAGGTTTATGGGTCTTGTAAGGTTTTAGTTCTCTAATTACTTCATATCAGTTCTTTTCTACACTCGTGTGCATTTATATTAGATTTCCAATTTTTTTTACCTCTTTTGTGTTTTAATTACTGCTTTTCATATTGACTTTACTTTTCTTGCTTAGTTGGGCTATGATGCCTACTGATTATATATTATTTTGGTACTCATGTTACACTATGCATCTATTTCGTGATGCAGGTCTGGACACCAACTATCAGCCTTGAGTTTGAGCCAGCAATTGTTGTATTCGGAGGCGAGGGTGAGCACATGGAATTCTGAGCCTTACTTGTCTCCATATGTATTTTTTAACTAGTCTTTTGTATTTTGAGATAAGTCTATTGTTTTCATCCACTTTTAGGACTTGTAATCTTCTTATTTAGTAGCTTTATACTCATGACTTCCAAGTTCTTGGAGGGATCTTTTGGATTTATGTATATTTATGTTGTGGTATCTTTTATTTCTCTTGTTAATTCTGTTAAATTGCTTATTCTTATTTCGTTTCTACCCTTATACCCATTATTTGACGTTCTGAGTCACAGGGTTGCTATGGCTCTGGTGAGCTTTCACATTGGTGTAGAGATTGTCCCCGACGTGGGATGATTGCGCCTGATCCACACCTAGCCAGGCTAGTGGCAGCAACCCCAACTAGAGGCGGTGCAACACCTCGGTCTTAGCAAGAGCTAATTTTAGAAAGGTCTAAATTGGAAAGAGTTAATTTGAAATTTTTGCAAGGTAGACTTCAATTGTGAGTTTAAGGCAACTTCAGGTGATTATAACTTTCAGTACAAGATGAGTTAGGTGGCCCATAAGGTATCAAATGAAAGATCGTTGAATCCTCTTTCCAACGCCACCGAGTTTGCTAAATTTTGAGTTTGGATGACGGAGATATGCCCATTTGAGTTCAACCTGTCTGATTAAGGAAATTCATTCGAATTAAGGAGGGGTATTTTGTTTTTTTTTTCATACTCCACTAGCCTAACTTGGTACTCATGTTACACTATGCATCTATTTCGTGATGCAAGTCTGGACACCAGCTATCAACCTTGAGTTTCAGCCAGCAATTGCTGTATTCGGAGGCAAGGGTTATCACATAGAATTCTGAATCTTACTTGTCTCCATATGTATTTTTTAACTAGTCTTTTTTATTTTGAGATAAGTCTATTTTTTTCATCCACTTTTGGGACATGTAATCTTTTTATTTAGTAGCTTTGTACTCGTGACTTCCAAGTTCTCAAAGGGATCTTTTGGATTTATGTATATTTATGTTTTGGTTCCTCTTATTTCTTTTGTTAATTTTATTAAATTGCTTATTCATATTTCGTTTCTACTCTTATACCAATTATTTGACGTTTTGAGTCACAGGGTTGCTATGGCTCTAGTGAGCTTTATCATTGGTCTAGAGATTGTCCCCGACGTGGGATGATTGCACCTGATCCACACCTAACTAGGCTAGTGGCATAAACCCCAGCTAGAGGCGGTGTAACACGTCGGTCTTAGAAAAAGTTAATTTTAGAAAGGACTAAATTGGAAAGAGCTAATTTGAAATTTCTGGAAGTTAGACTTCAATTGTGAGTTTTAGATCAACTTCAAATAATTATAACTTTCAGTACAAGATGAGTTAGGTGGCTAATAAGGTATAAAATGAAAGATCATAAAATCCTCTTCCAAATGCCACCAAGTTTGCTAAATTTTGAGTCCGGATGAGGGAGATATGTCCATTTGAGTTCAACCTGTCTGATTAAGGAAATTCATCAGAATTAAGGAGGGCTATTTTTTTTCCTTACCCTACTAGCCTAACTTGGTACTCATGCTACACTACTTATCTATTTTGTGATACATGTCTAGACACCAGCTATCAACCTTGAGTTTGAGCCAACAATTACTGTATTCAGAGGTGAGGGTGACCACATGGAATTCTAAATCTTACTTGTCTCCATATGTATTTTTTAACTAGTCTTTTGTTTTTTGAGATAAGTCTATTGTTTTCATCCACTTTTGGGACTTGTAATCTTTTTATTTAGTACCTTATTACTCGTGACTTCCAAGTTCTTGGAGGGATCTTTTGGATTTATGTATATTTATGTTTTGGTTCTTCTTAATTCTCTTGTTAATTGTGTTAAATTGTTTATTCTTATTTCGTTTCTACCCTTATACCCATTATTTGACGCTATAAGTCACAGGGTTGTTATGGCTCTGATAAGCTTTATCATTGGTCTAGAGATTGTCCCCGACGTAGGATGATTGCACCTGATCCACACGTAGCCAGGCTAGTGGTAGCAATCCCATCTAGAGGCGGTGTAACACCTCGGTCTTAGAAAGAGCTAATTGTAGAAAGGACTAAATTGGAAAGAGCTAATTTGAAATTTCTGCAAGTTAGACTTCAATTGTGAGTTTTAGGTCAACTTCAAATGATTATGACTTTCCGTACAAGATGAGTTAGGTGGCCCATAAGGTATCAAATGAAAGATCGTTGAATCGTCTTTTCAATGCCGTCGAGTTTGCTAAATTTCGAGTTCGGATGAGGGAGATATGCCCATTTGAGTTCAACCTGTCTGATTAAGGAAATTCATCCGAATTAAGGAGGGGTATTTTGTTTCTTCCTTACCTAACTCGTTTTATTAATAATTTAAGGGGTCCAAACTGACTTAGATCAGTTTTCTCAATTCTAAAACACGCTTAGGGTTTTAGAAAGAAGTTCAAGAAGATAAAAAGGGAGAAAAGATTCAAGCGTTCAAGATTTTCTTGCAATCATCGATGGATTTCGCCAATGGTTTGATCCTAACGAGGTATCTAAGTTTTCATAGTGATGGGTTTGTTCACCCACATGTCAATCATGAGTTTCTTTTACGAATTTTATCCATAGGATTGGGTATATTGAGTTCTTGATGATTTTCTTGAAGTTTGTGTTTCATTCTTAAGTATGAGGTTTGGTTAAGTTCTTGTGATGAGGATCTTGTGTTTGAGTATTGTTCTTGAGTAATTTAGAGTGGATTTCATTGTAATTATGTTGGATCTAAGAATCCAAAATAGTTTGAGGGAAATCGTTCGAGTCTAGGGTAGTTAGACATGAAATTGAAGCAAAAAAAATCATCAAAAATCTGGGTATAAGGGTGGGGCGTTGTGCTACTCAGTGCACCCCAAACCACCTTCTGTAGTTTAGGGGTTGGTGCCTCGCGCTACTCAGTGCACCAGGGTCGCATGTCCCCTACCCTTCCGACCTTCTTTTCGTGTGAGTTCCCTCAAATCGTACCTATGTTCTCTACTTGATTGCCACACTTAAAATTCTTCATTAATTCTTGAGAGATAATGCATATCCATGTCATAACCCTTGAATTCATAATTCAGATTGAAGATAGAGTTAATAGTAAAGTTCGAGAAAGTTCTTTGAGTCATTTGAGAAGTCTTTTTGCAAAACTTTTAAAACTTGTTTTAAGACTTGAGTACTTGAGTATGAGGATGAGGAGAGTTGAGTTTCATTTTTCAAAATCAATATATGGGAACTAAGTATTCCCAATAGTAATTGTTTTACATTTAAAATGAGAGGAAACTTTGATTTCCAAATGAGTTTACGAGGAGTGTTGAGCACTATCTCTTTTAAGAGAACCCTTTTGAGTAATAATCTCAAAGTTTGAGGATGAGGAAACATTTTTAAACATATGAGCATGAGTTATATTATTGGAAGCAGTATTGAGCACCGATATGGGGACGAGTTCAGACAACTCAAAGTCCTCACAAACCATGTATGCCAACATGGGTAAAGGATCATATTTTTAAGATGATTCCTTGTTGCTTCTTAACCATAGCTTAGTGGATCCACATAGTTGAGGATGTCTTATACTCTGATAAGGTATAGGACAGTTCTGGTAGCATAGGCGAGACGCTGTATCATCATATAGCTCATTGTGATGGTTGTCGGCTAGAAAATCACCCAAATAATAGTAAAAGAGTTTATTATTGTATATTTAAATACATTGAGTTATTATCTACCATTTTAAAAGCTTTTTTTATAATGCATCTTTATTGTTGCTTTTATATTGAACTGATAGTTGAGTAATTCTAAGTTTGAGTATCTTTGAGTATTTTTTAGTACCTTTGAGTATCCTTGAGTTGAGTTGAGTTGAGATGAGCTGAGTATGTTCTTCCTTTTATTACTTCAAGCATATGTTTGTGCTTTAGAATTTCTCTTGCATGCTCGTACATTCCATGTACTAATGTTATTTGGCCCGCATTTTTCATAATGCAGATACAGGTAACCAGGGTCATCAACAGATACCACTTGTAGTTTGAGTTAGCTTTGGTGAGCCTCCTCGCTTTCGGAGGATTCCATTTACTTTTAAGTTTTGTTAGGATGTCGTGGGTCTTATCCCGACTTCCATCTTTGTCATTTAAAGGCTTCATTGATAGACTATAGTAGTTGAATAGTCTTTTTTTTCTCTTCCCTTGTTGATGTTTTAAAGACTATGAGGTGAACACTTATGCTCATTTGAGTACTGAGTAAACTATTTTATTTATGATATCTTATGAGTTGAGCTTGTTTTGAGATTTCTATTATTGAGTAAGTCTTCTGTTGGGTATTTAGCCAGGCCAAGGGTTCACTCATTGCCAACCATGGTTCTCGAGTGCAGTCACGTCCAGGGGTATGCTTGGGGCATGACAGGCGGTGCCTAAGGTAAGGAACGGTGAGGCGGTTATCAGGAAACATGGCGTGGACCCTGGGGAGGCAGGTCTAGAGATATGACTGATGCTCAAGGTAGAGGCGAAAAGGCCTATCTGTATGCAACTCTAGGGAGGGCGGAGCATGAGGCGGCAACGGTTGTTATAATATGTCACGCCTCGAAGCTACCCCTTGACGTAAGTCGAGACCTAGGATCACGAGTGACCCAAAGCTAACCCCGTGTCTGGCATATCATAAGCATACTGAAGATAACTTATAAAACAATACTATGCGGAAGCTAAAACAATAAGTAACTTAAAAAATGGGGAATACCCAACTAGTCTGAATGTGTAAACCATATTAAGAATTTAATAACAATTGAAAACTCACAATTGAAGCTGATTCTACTACTATGTCTGAAAAGCCTCTAACTGAGTTGAGTTGCTGGGATATTCCCCCTAGGTAACTCTAACAAAACTGAAACTAAAATTGAAAGACTAAAATGAATGCATGTCTATTGTCCTCGGAATATGAGGACTCACCACTGACGCTGCTGAATGCTGATCGAGAATCGATCTAAGTGTGGTCTGAATGCTGAGTACCTGAACCTACATCATGAAAAGATATAGCGCAGAGTATGCGCCAACACTTGGAATGTACTGAGCATCCAGGATAGTTACTAAGCTGAACAAATCTATATACAAAAGCTAAACAAAACATAATTGAGCAATGACATAACTGAATTAGAATGTCAGTACTAAAACATAACTGAAAAGCTAAACTGAATGTAATGATCAAGTTCTAATCATGAAAATAACATGCTGAACTGAATACTGAAGTATGTACTGAAAACCTGGTCAAATGCTTTAAGAGTCTTACTGTGGGAGCTACTATTAACCGATATAAAACCACGCAAGCTAAACGTGGAGTACGATGTATACACTGCATCGAGAGGACCCGATATACCTTGCCAGAGGTATAAAGGCATGACTGCCGTGATCACTAAATCTGATGCCCAATAGAGGGGACTTATAACCCTCTGAGGGCACGTAGTTCTGCAATTATGAGTGTACGCTGAAGCCTAGTCCAACTCGATGCTAATTCTACTCCCAACTGAATATGTATATGATTGAAATATAACTAAAATACTGAGTAGCTCAAATTATTGACATGCTAACTGAAAATGCAACATTTATATACTGATATGTGACATTCGAAATTTAAAGCATGATTATCTATTTAACTGACCTAGCAGGTGTAATACATGAACTAAGAGAATCTACACAAACAAGGGTTCTTAGTTTTATACAAGGAATTATACAAATTCCCAAGAAAACATACTATTTCGATTTTGGATACTACAATAACTAAATCACAACAAATATCTTAGGATTTAGAAACCCTAGGTCTAAACAACATATGGAGAATCAAGGAACTAACTGAATTCTAGGGACCTAGTGGATGAAAGCAACCTACTAGTGAAATCCCACATACCTGGTGACAAAATCTACGAAGAAATCCTTCGATTTCGGGGTTGAAACTTGAAGAAAACCTTTTGCTTGTTCTTGAGAGGCTGGTTAACTTTACTCTTCTTTTTGGCTCTAATTTCGATGAATTTAGGTGAATAAAGGTTTTGGTTAGGTTCTGACTAGATTATTAGGTATAAATTGAGTAAAATGACGTAGTTTAGGTGTAAATCGATGTTGTTTAAATGTTCAATGCATACGGGAAAAAACAAAACTGACCCTGACTTAACAGCTGACGAGACCAACGACGACCCCTGACCAACGAATCATGGACTGATCGACGGACCATGGACTGATCGACGGTCCGTCCTGGCAGAGCATTGATTGGCGTCTGAGACTTGGTGATGGGGATCACGATCCACGGACCATGGACCATGGACTGTGGTACCACCTACGGTCCATAGGTCCTACCATTGGTCATGATTTTTCCTAGGGTTCTGGGTGACCAACCACAGAGCATACCTACAGTCTGTGGCCAAAACCACGGGCCGTAGTTTGGACTCGGTCTGTGGCACCTACAAGTTCTGATTTTTTTTTGCATTTTAGTCTTTCTCGAATCTGGGGTGTTATATTATCTCTACCGCTAAGTAGTAGAAACTGATATCTAACTAAACTGAGTTCCAAGAACATACAAATATGCTAAAATACAAGAATAACTGAGGGAACAAGATGCTGAGACTGAATTTACGCAAGTGTAAACTGAAAGACTGGAGAGGAACTATTACCTCAAGCTGTAACAGAATCCGAAGGAAAGAGGTGAGGATACTTGGACTTCATGGTTGCTTCTTCTTTCCAAGTAGCTCCCTCTACGGACTGACTCCTCCACAAAACCTTCACTGAAGCGACCTCTTTATTTCTCAATCTACGAAACTATCGGTCAAGAGTCTCTATTGGCACCTCTTCATAAGTGAGACTATCCTTCACAACCACACTCTCTAATGGTACTATTGATGCCGGATCACACACACACTTCTTCAACAAGGAAATGTGGAAGACTGGATGAACCGCTGCTAGTTATGCTGTCAACTCTAACTCATAAGCCACATTACCAGCCCTTTTCAGGATTTTGTAAGGACCTGCATTGAGCTTCCCTTTCTTGCCAAATCTCATCGCCCCTTTCATAGGTGACACCTTTAGAAAGACCCAATCATCAATTTCAAACTCTAAGTCCCTTCTCCTCACATCTACATAGGGATTATGATGACTCTGTGTTGTCTTAAGTATATCCCTGATGTGCTGAACCTTTTCCATAGCTTCATGAACCGAATTTGGCCTTATCAAGGCTGCTTCACCTACTTCAAGCCAACCAATCAGGGACCTGCATATACGCCCCTATAGTGCCTCATACGGGGCCATATGAATACTGGAATGAAAGCTATTATTATAAGCAAACTCTATGAGAGGTAGGTGGTCATCCCAACCACCCTTGAAATCGATCACGCAATATCTCAACATATCCTATAAGGTCTGAATGGCACGCTCTGCCTGACCATCCGTCTATGGATGAAATGTGGTACTGAGATTTACCTGGGTACCAAGACATTTCTGAAACGATTTCCAGAAATGAGAGGTAAATTGAGGACCTATATCTGAGATGATAGACAAGGGAACCCCATACAACCTGACTATCTCATGGATGTAGAGTTTGGCATAGTCCTCCGTTGAATCTGTAGTCTTGACAACAAAAAAGTGAGCGGACTTAGTAACTCTGTCCACTATCACCCAAATGGAGTCATGATGTCTTCGAGTAATGAAATCCATATTTATCACTTCCCACTTCCATGTAGGAATTTTTATCTCCTGAGTCATACCTCCTGGTTTCTGATGTTCTACCTTCACCTATTGACAATTAGGACACTTAGCCACAAAGCCTGCTATGTCCCTCTTCATGTTGTTCCACCAAAAGACTTCCCGTAGATCACGGTACATCTTAGTGGCACCTGGATGAATGGAATACCTTGAGTTATGAGTTTCTGTAAGGATTTGCTGCTTCAACTCACCCACATGAGGAACACATAAGCGACCCTGCTAACGAAGTACACCATATCCCCCTTGGGAGAAAACCTTAACTTTCTGTTGATGAACTGCACCTTTCAACTGAAGTAATATAGGATCACTATCCTATTTTTCCTTAACCTCTGCTATCAATGAAGATTCTGATCCATTCTGAACTATCACCCCACTATGTAATGTGTCTGTAAGGCAAATTCCTTAGCGAGCAAGTCGGTGAACATCTTTGGCTAGCTCTTTTCTTTCTTTCTCAACATGTGCTACACTACCCATAGACGGCCTGCTGAGAGCATCAACCACTACATTGGCCTTACTCGGATGGTAAAACACATTCATGTCATAGTCCTTGAGGAATTCAAGCCATCTCCTCTGATGAAGAATCAACTCTTTCTGGGTGAACACATACTTGAGGCTCTTATGATCTGTGAATACATCAACATGAACGCCATACAATAGTGTCTACAAATCTTTAGGGTAAATACTATGACTGCAAGTTCGAGGTCATGAGTCGGGTAGTTCTTCTCATGGACCTTAAGCTGTCTAGAAGAAGCTATGACCTTACCTCGCTACACCAGCACACAACCTTGGATGCATCATAATAAATCACATAACCGTCTGAACCATCTGGTAGAGACAAGGCCGGAGTTGTAGTCAACCTAGTCTTCAGTTCTAAGAAACATTTCTCACACTCATCTGACCACTGAAATTTGACCTTCTTCTGAGTCAACTTGGTAAATAGGGAAGCTATGGATGAAAATCCTTCAACAAATCTCTTGTAATAACCGGCCAACCCAAGAAACTTTTGATGTATGTTGGGGAGGTGGGTCTGGGCCACTGCTATACTGCCTCCAATTTCTTAAAATCCACTCAAATCCCTTTGTTGGATACCACATGACCAAGGAAAGAAACAGACTCTAACCAGAATTCACATTTGTTGAACTTAGCGAATACCTGGCGATGTTTGAGAGTTTGCAGAACAACTCTCAGATGAGTTGTATGCTCCTCCTCACTTCGAGAAAAAATGAGGATATCATCAATAAAGACAATGAAAAAAAAGTTCAAATATTGTTTGTACACCCTGTTCATTAAGTCTATGAAAGCTGCAGGAGCATTTGTTAGCCAAAATACATAACCACAAATTCATAATGACCATACCGAGTTCTAAAAGTTGTCTTCGAAATGTCACTATCTCTGACTCTGAGCTAATGATAGCTAGATCTGAGATCTATCTTAGAAAAGTAACTAGCACGCTGAAGTTGGTCGAACAAGTCATCAATCCTAGGGATGGGATACTTATTCTTAATTGTGACTTTGTTCAACTATCGATAATCAATGCACATTATGATAGAACCAACTATCTTTTTCACGAACAACACATGCACCCCATGGAGAGATACTAGGACTGATGAAGCCCTTATTTAGAAGGTCTTTCAACTGCTCTTTCAATTCCTTAAGCTCGGCTGGAGCCATTCTATAAGGAGGAATCAAAATGGGCTAGGTATCTGGGATGAGATCTATTCGGAAGTTGATTTCCCTTTCGGGAGAAATTTCGGTAAGATCTTCTAGGAACATTTATGGAAACTCATTCACTATTGGGACTGACTCAAGAGTTGGGGTTTTGGAGTTTGAATCCTTAACCCGAACAAGATGATAGACATACCCTTTGGAAATTATTTTTCTGGCCTTAAGGTAAGAGTTGAATCGACCCATAGGCACTGAGCTACTACCCTTCCACTCTAAGACTGGCTCATTTGGAAACTGAAACCAAACGACCCTAGTTCTACAATCGACTGAGGCATAAAAAGAATGTAGCCAATCCATGCCTAGAATGATATCAAAATCTACAATTTCTAACTCTACAAGATCCGCTGAGGTGACTTTCTAAGTGACCGTGATAGGGTAATTCATGTATACTCATCTAGCTATAACTGGGTCATTAACTGGAGTAGAGACTGAGAAGGGTTTTGAAAGAGTTTTTGGACTGACACCAAAGTTTACTACTATATAGAGAGTTACAAAAGATATGGTAGCCCCTGGATCTAACAATGTATAAACATCTAAATAAAAGACTTGTAACGTACCAGTGACTATATCATGAGAATCTGCATGGTCCTGGCGAGCCTAGAGAGCATACAACCTGTTCTGGCGCTGACCGCCACTTGTACCAGATGAAGTACCTTGCTGCGTTGGGCAACCTACTGGTGCTGTAGACTGAGCTGTATTGTTGTTTCCTACTTGCCCCTACCTGGAAGAGGGCAATCCTTCAACCTATAGCCAGACTGACCACGCCCAAAGCACCCTTCCTTGCCTACAAGACACTCTCCCGGATGGTTCTTACTACACTTTGGAAAAGTTGGGTAAGTCCTGTTACCTAAAGCATTCCTGTGAGACCTACAGCCTGATGCCCTACCTTTCTGATCCTATTGAAACCTAGAGGATGGGGCACTAGCTGATGAAGGTGCTGGGGATGTAGACCTCTGCTGAAACTGTGAGCAATTCCCATCGTCCGACTTTTGTTGTGATTATTCATAGTTTCCTGTTATGGCCTTTTTATTATACTTAGGCAATTCCCTAAGCTTATCTCCCTCAACCTGCTGAGCATGAGTCATTAGTCCAGAGATATCCATATCCCCTAAAAGCATAACATTCCTGCACTCAGTCTTCACCAGATCGAATACCCCAAACAAAAACTTACTCATTTGTGCCCTTGAATCAACAACCATGTGTGGAGCATACCTGGAGAGCTGGGTAAACTTAAGCCCATAATCTTAGACCGACATTAAACCTTGCTTCAAGTTCATAAACTCATGTGACTTAGCTTCTCTCAGCTCTCTTGGGAAGAACCTGTCTAGGAAAGCTCCAATAAAACAATCCCAAGTCATAGGAGCTGCATTTGCATCCCTATTTTCTTTCCACTGAGTGAACTAGATATGAGCCACATCCTTAAGTTGGTAGGATGCCAACTCAACACTCTCAGTTCCAGTCACTTGCATTACTCCAAGAATTTTCTTAACCTCATCAATGAAGTTCTGTGGGTCCTCATCAACCTTCGACCCTAGATACTCAGGCGGATTCATCCGAACAAAATCTCAAGCCCTAGCTCCAGCTGATCCCCCATTACTGTTAGTAGGAACTGTGGCCTGCTGATTGTTCTGATCTTCCACACTTTGAGCTAAGAGTTGAATCGGCCTCTGAAATTCTACATTCGTAACCTCATGATTCGGGACTGGAGGAATTGTGTTAGCATTGCGTGCGTTAGCATTCTGTGCATTAACTCTACGAGGAGGCATGATCTGAAACACATAACGATGAATTAGAAAGGAGAAATTGGATCACACCCTCACACGATAAGAATAACAAAGAAAGTGAAGTTTTTCTTAAAACACTTCGTAGCCTCCCTCTCATAGATGTTGTGCACTTCACACCCATGAAAAAGACTCTACTTAGTATGGCTTTCAGACATCCTAAGACTCTTGAACCTAAGTCTCTGATATCAGGTTTGTCACGCCCCGAGGCTACCCTCTTGACATAACACGGGACCTAGGATCACGAGTGACCCCAAGATATTCCTATGTTTGGCATATCATAAGCATATTGAAGATAACTGACAAAAGAATGTTATGCAGAAGCTAAAACAATAAGTAACTTGAAAAATAGGGAATGCCCAACTAGTCTGAATGTATAAACCATACTAAGAGTTTAATAACAACTGAATGATTAAACTCACAATTGAAGTTGATTCTACTACTATGTGTGAAAAGCTTCTAACTGAGTTGAGTTGCTGGGACATGCCCCCAGCTAACTCTAAAAAAACTCAAACTAAAATGTAAAGACTAAAATGAAAGCATGTCTATTGTCCTCGGAATATGAGGACTCACCACTAACACTACTGAATGCTGATCGAGAATCGATCTAAGCGTGGTCTGAATGCTGCGTACATGAACCTACATCATGAAATGATGTAGCGCAGAGTATGCGTGAGTACATGAAATGTATTGAGCATGCAAGACATAGATACTAAGATGAAAAAAATCTATATACAAAAGCTGAACAAAGTATAATTGAGCAATGACATAATTGAGTAAGAATGTAAGTACTGAAACATAATTGGAAAGCTAAACTGAATGCAATGCCCAAGTGCTAATCATGAAAATAGCATGCTGAACTGAATACTGAAGTATGTACTGAAAATCTGGTCAAATGCACTAAGAGTCTCACTGTGGGAGTTACTATTAATCGCCATAAAACCACGTGAGCTAAACGTGGAGTCCGATGTATACGTTCCATCGAGAGGACCCAATAACCTTGCCAGGCGAGTAAAAGAATGACTGGCGTGATCACTAAATCTGATGCCCAATAGAGGGGACTTATAATCGTACGGGGGCACGTAGTTCTGCGACTATGAGGGTACGCTGAGCCCTAGTCCAACTTGATGCTAAGTCTACTCCCAACTGAATATGTCTATGACTGGAATTTAACTAAAATATTGAGTAGCTCAAAATACAGACATGCTAACTGAAAATGCAATATTTATATACTGAAAATGTAACATTCGAAATTTGAAGCATCTGTTTAACTAACCTAGCAAGTGTAATTCATGAACTAAGAGAATCTACAAAAAGTAGGGTTCTGAGTTTTATACAAAGAATTATACAAAGTCCCAATAAAACATACTATTAAGTTTAGGATACTACAACAACTAAATCACAACAAATATCCAAGGATTTAGAAACTCTAGGTCTAAAAAACATATGGAGAATCAAGGAACTGATTGAATTCTAGGGACCTAGTGGATGAAAGGAACCCACTAGTGAAATCCCACATACCTGGTGATGGAATCTATGGAGAAATTCTTCGATTTCGGAGTTGAAACTTGAAGAAAACATTTTGGTTGTTCTTGAGAAGCTGGTCGACTTTTCTCTTCTTTATGGCTCTAATTTTGATGAATTTAGTTGAATAAAGGTTTTGGTTAGGTTCTGACTAGATTATTAGGCTTAAACTGAGTAAAACGACTTAGTTTAGGTGTAAAATGACGTAGTTTAAATGTCCAATGCATAGGGGAAAATACAAAAATGACCCTAACTTAATAGACGATGAGACCAGCGACGACCCCTGACCCATGGACCTCTGACTAACTGACGGTCCATCCTGACAGGGCGTCGGTTGGCGTTTGAGACTTGGTGATGGGGATCACGATCAACGGACCGTGGTCCCACCTACGGTCCGTAGGTCCTGCCGTGGGTCATGATTTTTCCTGGGATTATGGGTGGCCAACCACGGACCATACCTACGGTCCGTGGCCCAAACCACGGGTTGTGGTTTGGCCTTTGTTAGTGGCACCCACAAGTTTTGAAAAAAATTATGCATTTTGGTCTTTCTCGAATCTGGGGTGTTACATAATAGGTACGACTTTTTATGCCATTAGGTCGGCTGGACTTTATTTGATCGAGACTCTATTTTTTCATATGTATATGTGAATTCTGCTTCTCGATTGCTTATGAGTTAGGAGCCCTTGGCAGTGCTGGTTCGTGTTTCAACCACTGTGGGTGAGTTTGTACTAGTGGATCAGGTGTTATTGTCATGCACCGAGACTATACCCTAGACGTGGCCAAAATTTGAGACCTATTGCTGGCTCTCAAGAGTATCATTGGTCTGACTGACTAATTAGTAGGAGATTTGACTCAATCAAATTAAAAGCTTGTAAGATAAAAATACAACTCAACTGTCACAAATGCTTATTTTAGCAAACTATATTATTCTCTAAGAATTTAAAGAAAGAATTTCTGAAACAACTCAACTCTAGCTATTTATGAAGCCTGTAAGTTCAACATGGACGTTGGGATAAGACCCTCAAAGCCCCAAAGTAAGTACTAAAATGAAAAATGGAGCCCACCGAAATGCAAGGAGGAATCACCAAGACTCTCAAATGGGAAGTCCAAAGTGATCTCAACGAAGCACCGATTGATGATCCTAAAAACCTATATCTTCATCATAAAAAGATGCAAGTAGAATAACATTAGTACATTGAATGTACGAGTATGTAATATAGCCCACACGAAATGATTGAATGAAATTAAATATCTAAGCTTTTTATTACAAATAAATATAAATGTTTTGGGATATTAATTTCACAACTTTCAATATGCACACAACTAGTAATCGTAAAAATGTTTACATTCATTATTAATACGAACTTATACTTTATTATTTAACTTACTAGTATACGTACCCGCGCGTTGCGCGGAATATTAAAATGAAAAAAAAACATATATTGAGTTATATTTTATATGAAATATAAATATCAATAAAAATTAAATAAACAAAAAAAATAAATGAAAAACAATATATAATATTTTGAAATTATTTTAATCACAATATAAAGTTGTTTTGTGGTCCCAACAGTAATGTTTTTATAATTTTCATAATAAACATAAGCCACTTATATTAATATATAATATAAAATAATATTAATAAAGTATTGTGTACGTGAAATACTCCTTTCGTCTCATATT
>JAJONQ010034231.1:0-41310 GCA_036250385.1 Solanum microdontum | reverse complement strand
AACTAACAACGACGCTCGGATCATGAAATGTTGACCAAAGTCAACCATTTCAATGTAATTCAATTCAAAAGCTTAAAATCACTAAAATCTCACTTGATCGCATTGAAGATCGTGTTAACCATTCCCACAACACATAATAAGCATGATAACACTACTGAAAAGGAAAAAAATGATTACTTCATTCTTAAAAACAATTTCTCACAAAATAGGACATTACGAATTCTCAAAGTGGAAAATCAACTGCACAAAATGATTTATTCTCTCCAATCAAAAAGATTGATTCATCTAAAGATCTTGTTCTTTTTACAGCTACTGATCATTTCTCCTACTCCTCTGAGAAGAAGAAGAAGATGATTCTAATTCATGTAGTCGTAGCGAAACATGTGTTTTAAGTAGATTTGATTTGTAACACCCCGTATGCAAGAACTACAAAAATGCAGATTTCAGAAGTTGCAGGTGGTATCGACGAGCACCACCCACGGACCGTTCTGATGGTTCGTGGTTCACTACCTGCGACCCTTCCCTTAAAACCATCAGAAAAATTGGCGAAGGGTAGACCACGCCAGGACCTACGGACCGTAGGTCAGGCCACGGTCCGTAGGTCAAACCCCTAGTTTCAGCTCCCAATCGCCAAATGACGGTTGACCAACACGGATTGTCAGTCCAACCACGGTCCGTCGGTGGCCCCAACAACTTTTAAGTCATGGGTCGTTTGGTCTTTTCTTTATGCGCTGGACACCTAAACTATGTAGTTTTGGTCAGTTTTAGCCTAGCAACTTAATTAGAACTTGCCCTACTCAATTCTTTCTCAAATAATCAATCAAACTTAGAACCAGAGAGGAGAAAGAGGCGACCAAAGCTTTCCAAGAACACAACAAGGTTTCCTTCAGTTCCAGCCTGAAATTGAAAGATTTCTCCATGGAATTCTTCATCAGGTATGTGGGATTTCACTAGTGGATTCCTTTCATCCACTAGGTCCCTAGAATTCAGTCAGAATCTTTGTTCCCTTAATATTATCAAAACCTAGGGTTTCTTGAATGTTAGAAAGAGCGGGTTTTAGCTGTTAGAATGATCCAAATCAGATTATCATGATTTTAGCATTGTTTTGTGTAGATTCTTTCATAAATTTAGAACCCTAGCTATGTAATTCTTTTAGTTCATGAATTACGCATGCCAGGTCAGCTATTTCAGAAATACATGCCTCAGATTTGAATGTTTCATTATCAGTACATTAATGTTGCATTTTCAGTTAGCATGTCAGTATTTGAGCTATCCAATATTACATAAATTCAATCATAAATTGTTAATTACATAATCAATTAGGAGAAGCTTAATACCGAGTGGACTAGGGTCAATCACCCTCAAGTCCCAGAACTACGTCCCCCGTAGGTAATAAGTCCCCTCTGTGGGCATCATTTTAGTGATCACGTCAGTCATGCCTCTATACCTCTGGCAGGGTATATTGGGTCCTCTCGATGGGGCGTATACATCGGACTCCATATTTAGTTCATGTGGTTTTATGTCGGTTATTAGTAGCTCCCACAGTCAGGTTCTATTTCATTGACAATGTCATAAGTTCTAGTCAGATTTTAGTTTAGCATGTTATAAACTTGGTCATTGCATTCAGTTATTTCAAGTTCAGTATTCTCAGTTTAGTATCATGCTTATCTCTTATCATTGCTCAGATATATGCTTTGGTTTAGTTATTTTATTGTTCAGCTTTACTCTATCCTTCATGCTCAGTACCTTTCAAGTACAGACGCATACTCTGTGCTACATCTTCTCGTGATGTAGGTTCAGGTTCTGAGCTTCTAGATCATACATAGATCGGTTCCCGATCTTCAGTTTAACAACATTAGGGGTGAGTGTCATTCTTCGAGGGCGAGTGACATAATTACTTTCCTTTGCTTTAGTCTTTAGTTTTCAGTAGTTGCTAGATCTAACTAGGGAATGTCCCAGCATTTCTAGTCAGTAGAGGTTTTATTTCAAACATAATTAGAATCAACTTTAGTATTTGAGTTTGAGTTTTCAATTTTTGTTAAACTTTCAATTTTTTATATATTCAGATTTAGTATGGGTATTCCCCATCATTTCAGATTATTTTATGATTAGCTTCCGCACAGTATTTATTGATTCAGTTTATCTTTAGTATGCTTATGATATGCCAGCAGGGTTAGCTTGTGGTCACTCGTGATCCTAGGTCCCGTGTCCATGTCCTAGGGGTAGCTTCGGGGTGTGAAAAACTTGGTATCAGAGCATTAGGTTTAAGAGTCCTAGGATGTCTGAAAATCCACACTAAGTAGAGTCCTTTTCATGGGTGTGAACTGCACCACATCTAATGAGAAGGAGGCTGCAAAGTGTTTTAGGAAAACTTCATTTTTTCTTGTTACTCTTATCGTGCGTAAGGTATGATCTAATTCCTCGTTCTAAACCTTCGTTATGCGCTTTCAGATCATGCCTCCTCATAGAGCTTATAGAAGGAATACCAATGCACAGAATGCTAATGCAGCCCATTCAGTCCCAAATCAGGAAGTTTCGAATGTTGAGTTTCGGAACGCCATTCAGTTTTTGGCTCAGATTGCGACCAACCAGAACAACCTGCAGGCTCCAGTTCCTGCAAATGCTAGTGGTGGATCAGTGGCAGCCAGGGTTCGTGATTTTGTTAGGATGAATCCGCTTGAGTTCTTAGGGTCACAGATTGGTGAGGATCCCCAAAACTTCATAGATGAGGTCAAGAGGATCTTTGGAGTGATGCAAGTGACTGGTAATGATAGGGTAGAGTTGGCGTCCTATCAGCTTAAGGATGTAGCCCATATCTGGTATACTCAATGGAAAGAGAACATGGGTACAGATGCAACTCCTATCACTTGGGAATGACTTAGTGAGACTTTTATGGATAGATTCTTCCCAAGAGATTTGAGGGAGGCAAAAACACAAGAGTTTATGAATTTGAGGCAGGGTTCCATTCCAGTCCAAGAGTATGGGCACAAGTTCACCCAACTCTTCAGGTATGCTACTCACATGGTTGCCGATTCCAGGGCACAAATGAACAATTTTCTGTATGGGGTATTCGACTTAGTGAAAACAGAGTGTAGAAATGATATGTTGCTGGAAAATATGAACATCTCTAGGCTCATGACTCATGCTCAGTAGGTTGAGGGAAATAAGCTTAGGGAACATGCTAAGGAGAATAAGAAGGATAGAACATGCAACTATGAGTATTCTCAACAGAAATCGGGTAGTGGAAATCGCTCGCAGTTTCAGCAGAAGTCTTCAGCTCTAGCACCTTCATTAGCTAGTGTTCCATCCTCCAAGTTCCGAAATGATCAGAAAGGTAGGGCATCAGGCTGTAAGCCTCAGGGGAGTGCTTTAGACACCAGAACCTACCCAACTTGTCCAAAGTTTGGTAAGAACCATCTGGGCGAGTGTCTTGCATAAAAGGAAGAATGCTTTGGGTGTGGTCAGTCTGGTCACAGGTTGAGAGATTGTCCTTCTCCTAAACAGGGTCAAGGAGGTAATAATAGTAGAGCTCAGTCCACAACTTCAGCAGCATCAGCAGGTCGCTCGACTCAGCAGGGAAACTCATGGTACAAGTGGCGGACAGTGCCAAAACAAGTTGTATGCTCTCCAAGCTCGCCAGGATCATGAAGATTCTCCTGATGTAGTCGCTGGTACATTACACGTCTTTGACTTAGATGTTAATACCTTGTTAGATCCAGGGGCAACTCTTTCCTTTGTAACTCTTTATATAGCAGTCAACTTCAATGTTAGTCCAGATTTTCTCTCAGAACCCTTCTTAGTCCCTACTCCAGTCGGTGACCCAGTTATAGCTAGATTGGTATACAAAAATTGCCCCTCCCAGAAAGTCACCTCAGCGGATGTTGTAGAGTTAGAAATGGTAGACTTTGATATCATTCTAGGCATGGATTGACTACATTCATGTTATGCCTCAGTCGATTGTAGAACTATGATTGTTCATTTTTAGTTTCCAGATGAACCAATCTTAGAATGGAAGGGTAGTAGCTTATCGCCTATGTGTCGATTCATTTCTTACCTTAAGGCCAGAAGAATGATTTCTAAGGGTTATCTCTACCATCTAGTTCTGGTTAAGGATTCAATATATGAAACCCAAACTCTTAAGTCAGTTCCTGGAGTTAATGAGTTCCCAGAAGTGTTTCTAGAAGATCTTCCCGAAGTTCCTCCCGAAAGGGAAATCGACTTTGGAATTGATTTCCTTCTAGATACCCAGCCTATTTCTATTCCTCCTTACAGAATGACTCCAACTGAGCTTAAGGAATTGAAAGAGCAGTTGAAAGACCTTTTGGATAAGGGCTTCATCAGATCAGTATTTCCCTATGGGGTGCATCAATGTTGTTCGTGAAAAAGAAAGATGATTCTCTAAGAATGTGTATTGAATATCGACAGTTGAACAAAGTCACAATCAAGAATAAGTACCCTATCCCCAGGATTGATGACTTGTTTGACCAATTTCAGGGTGCTAGTCATTTCTCAAAAACAGACCTCAGATCTGGTTATCATCAGCTTAGAGTCAGAGATAGTGACATCCCAAAAACAACCTTCAGAACTTGGTATGGTCATTATGAATTTGTAGTTATGTCATTTGGATTAACCAATGCTCCTGCAACTTTCATGGACTTGATGAACAAAGTGTTCAAGCATTATTTGGACTTGTTTGTTATCGTCTTTATTGATGGTATTCTCATTTACTCTAGGAATGAGGAAGAACATGCGAATCATTTGAGAGTTGTCCTAGAAACTCTTAAAGATCGCTAGTTATTCGCTAAATTAGCAAATGTGAGTTTTGGTTGCAATCCGTTGCTTTCTTTGGGCATATTGTGTCTAGCGAAGGGATCCCATTAGATTCTCAGAAAATAGAAGCAGTGAAACAATGGCCCAAACCTACCACTCCTATAGATATCAGAAGTTTCTTGGGTCTAGCGGGTTATTACAGAAGGTTCATGGAAGGATTTTCATCCATAGCCTCTCCATTGACTAAGTTGACTCAGAAAAAGGTCAAGTTTCAGTGGTCAGAAGATTGTGAGAAAAGCTTCGCAGAACCAAAAGCTAGGTTGACTACATCTCCTGTTTTGACTCTACCAGAGGGTTCAGACAGTTATGTTATCAATTGTGATGCATCCAGAGTCGGCCTAGGTTGTGTGTTGATGCAGCGATGCAAGGTTATAACTTATGCTTCTAGACAACTTAAGGTGCATGAGAAGAATTATCCAACTGATGACCTTGAGCTTGCAACAATGGTGTTTGCACTTAAGATTTGGAGACATTACTTGTATGGTGTTCATGTAGATGTATTCACAGCCCATAAGAGCCTTCAATATGTGTTCACTTAGAAAGAGCTGAATTTTCGCCAGAGAAGATGGCTTGAGTTCCTCAAAGATTATGATATGAGTGTGCATTACCATCCTGATAAGGCCAATGTAGTAGCAGATGCTCTTAGTAGACTATCTATGGGCAGTGTAGCACATGTCGAGGAAGAAAGAAAGGAACTAGAAAAGGATGTTTATAGACTTGCTCGCTTAGGAGTTCATCTTATGAGCGTATCAGATGGTGGTGTAACGGTTCAGAATGGTTTAGAATCTTCATTAGTAACGGAGGTTAAGGAAAAACAAGGTAGTGATCTGATATTGCTTCAACTAAAGGGTGTAGTCCATCAGCAGAGAGTTGAGGTTTTCTTCCAAGGGGGAGATGGTCTGCTTCGCTATCAGGGTCGATTATGTGTTCCTAAGGTAGGTGAGTTGAGACAATAGATTCTTATAGAAACCTATAATTCTAGATATTCTATTCATCCAGGTGCACTAAGATGTACCGTGATCTATGGGAAGTCTTTTGGTGGAATGGTGTGAAAAGGGATATAGCGGATTTTGTGGCTAAGTGCCCTAATTACCAGCAAGTGAAGGTAGAACATCAGAAACCATGAGGTATGACTCAAGAGATCAACATTCCTACTTGGAAGTGGGAAGTGATCAACATGGACTTCATCACAGGTTTACCTCGCACTCGCATTCAACATGACTCCATTTGGGTGATAGTTGATAGAGCCACTAAGTCTGCACGCTTTTTAGCTATTAAGACTACAGATTCGGTGGAGGACTACGCCAAGCTTTACATTAATGAGATAGTTAGGTTGTATGGAGTTCCTTTGTCTATATTCTCAGATAGAGGTCCTCAGTTTACCTCTCATTTCTGGAAGTCATTTCAGAAAGGTCTTGGTACTCAGGTTAATCTAAGCACAACATTTCATCCACAAATGGATGGCCTAGAAGAGCGTACCATTCAAACCTTAGAGGACATGTTGAGAGCTTGCGTGATCGATTTCAAAGGTAGTTGGGATGATCACCTTTCTCTTATAGAGTTCACCTACAATTATAGTTACCATTCCAGCATTCAGATGGACCCGTATGAGGCATTGTATGGGCGTAGATGTAGATCTCCAGTTGGTTGGTTTGAAGTAGGTGAAGTAGCCTTGATAGGGCCAGATTTAGTTCATGATGCTATGGAGAAAGTGCAACTCATTAGAGATAGACTTAAGATAGCCAGAGTCGCCAGAAGCCCTATGCAGACGTAAAAAGAAGGGAATTAGAGTTCCAAGTTGATGAATGGGTTTTCCTAAAAGTGTCACCTATGAAGGGGGTGATGAGATTTGGTAAGAAAGGGAAGCTCAGTCCTAGATATGTAGGCCCCTATAAGATCTTGAAAAGGGTTGGTAAAGTGGCTTATGAGTTAGAGTTGCCAACAGAACTAGCACAGTGCATACAATTTTTCACATTTCATTTTTGAAGAAGTGTGTCGGTGATCCAGCATCTATTATACCTTTAGAAAGTGTGGCGGTGAAGGATAGTCTCACTTATGAAGAGGTACCAGTGGAAATCCTTGATCGTCAGGTTCGAAGGTTGAGAAACAAAGAAGTCGCTTCAGTTAAAGTTTTGTGGAGGAGTTTGTCCATAGAGGGAGCTACTTGGGAAGCAGAAGTAGCCATGAAGGCCAAGTATCCTCATCTATTTCCTTCCGATTACGTTCCAGCTTGAGGTATTAGTTCCTCTTCAGTTTTCCAGTCATTCATGTGTAGCTACAGCCTTAGTATCATGTTCTTTCAGTTTGTACTTGCATTTTCAGTGTATTTACATGTTCTTGGAACTTAATTCAGTCATAAATCAATCTCTAGCACTTAGTGGTAGGGTTCACAACTCTTTCCCTCCCTATTCAGCTAGTTTAGTCTTCATTCGAGGACGTATGTTCCCAAAGAGGAGAAAATGTAACACCCCATATGCTTGAACAACCAAAATGCAGATTTCAAAAGTTGCCGATGGCACCAACGGGCACCACCCACGAACCGTAGGGTGACCCACGGTCCATTCTGGTTGTTCATGGTTCACCACACGCGACCCTTCCCCCAGAACCCTCAGAAAAATTAGCTAAGGGTAGACCCATGCCAGGACCTACGGACCATAGGTCAGGCTACAGTCCGTGGTCCGGGGCCATAGGTCAGACCACTAGTTTCAGCTCCCAATCGCCAAACGACGGTTGACTAACACGGACCGTCGGTGGCCCCAACAACTTTTAAGTCAGGGGTCGTTTGGTATTTTCTTTATGCGTTGGACACCCAAACTATGTCGTTTAACCCCTAAACTAGTTTTGATCAGTTTTAGCCTAGCAACTTAATTAGAACTTGCCCTAGTCAATTCTTTCTCAAATAGTTGATCAAACTTAGAACTAGAGAGGAAAAAGAGTCGACCGAAGCTTTCCAAGAACACAACAAGGTTTCCTTCAGCTCTAGCCTGAAATTGAAAGATTTCTCCATGGAATTCTTCATCAGGCATGTGGGATTTCACTAGTGGATTCCTTTTATCCACTAGGTCCCTATAATTCAGTTAGAATCTTGGTTCCTTTAATATTAACAAAACCTAGGGTTTTTTGAATGTTAGAAATTGTTGGGTTTTAACTATTAGAATGATCCAAATCAGATTATCATGATTTTAGTATTATTTTTTGTAGATTCTTACATAAATTCAGAACCTTAGCTATGTAATTCTTTTAGTTCATGAATTACACATGCCAGGTCAGCTGTTTCAGATATACATGCCTCAGATTTGAATGTTTCATTATCAGTACATTAATGCTGCATTTTCAGTTAGCATGTCAGTATTTGAGTTATCCAGTGTTACAAAACTTCAGTGATAAATTATTAATTACATAATCAATTTAGAGAAGCTTAATACTGAGTGAACTAGGGCCAGTCACCCTCAAGTCCCAGAACTACGTCCCCCGTATGTTGTAAGTCCCCTCTGTGGGCATCATTTTAGTGATCACGTTAGTCATGCCTTTATACCTTTGGCAGGGTATATTGGGTCCCCTCAATGGGGCATATACATTGGACTCCATATTTAGCTCATGTGATTTTATGTCAGTTATTAGTAGCTCCCACAGTCAGGTTCTATTTCATTGACCATGTCATCAATTCTAGTCAGATTTCAGTTTAGCATGTTATAAATTGGTCATTGCATTCAGTAATTCATGTTCAATATTCTCAGTTTAGTATCATGCTTATCTCTTATCATTGCTCAGATATATGCTTTGGTTCAGTTATGTTTATTGTTCAACTTTACTCTATTCTGTATGCTCAGTACCTTTCAAATACTGATGCATACTCTGCGATACATATTTTCGTGATGTAGGTTCATGTTCTCTACTTCTAGATCATGCATATATCGATTCCCGATCTTCAATTCAGCAGCATCAGAGGTGAGTCCTAATTCTTCAAGGATGAGTGACATGATTATTTTCCTTTGCTTTAGTTTTTAGTTTTCAGTAGTTGCTAGACCTAGCAGGGGCATGTACCAACATTTCTAGTTAGTATAGGCTTTATTTCAGACATAGTTAGAATCAACTTTAGTATTTGAGTTTGACTTTTCAGTTCTTGTTAAACTCTTAGTTTATTATATATTCATATTTAGTATGGGTATTCCCCATCATTTCAGATTATTTTATGATTAGCTTCCTCACAGTATTTATTGATTCAATTTATCTTTAGTATGCTTATGATATGCCAACATGGTTAGCTTGGGGTCACTCGTGATCCTAGGTCCCGTGTTCGCGTCTTGGGGATAGCTTCGGGGCGTGACATGTTTTATGAGTTAATATCTCAAAAAATTCACTCAATTTTGGAAATTTATCTAACAAAGTCATTAAACTTTATTTTGTATCAATAACATCACTCAACTTAGACTTTTGTATCGATAGAATTAGTTAACTAAATGTATAATTAAATAATATTTGATATGGAAAAATAATTTTTTTTTCTGTCATATAAATATTGTCACGCCCTGAGGATACCCCCTTGACATAACACGGGACCTAGGATCACGAGTAACCCCAAGCTAACTTTGTGTCTGGAATATAACAAGCATACTAAGAATAACTGAATAAGGCATGTACTATGTGGAAGCTAAAATAGTGGATAACTGAAAATGGGGAAAAACCCAACTAGTCTGAATATATAAAACATACTAAGAGTTTAGTGATAACTGATAACCACATAACAACTCAAGATGAATCTATTGCTATGTCTGAAAAGCCTCTAATTGAGTTGAGTTGTTGTGACATACCCCCAGCTAACTCTAACAGAACTGTAAACTGAAAATAAAGACTAAAATGAAAGCATGTTTATTGTTCTCAGAATATGAGGACTCACCACTGAAGCTGATGAATGCGGACCGAGAATTGAGCTAAGCGTAATCTGGATGCTGAGTACCTGAACCTACATCATGAAAGGTTGTAGTGCAAAGTATGCATCAGTACTTGGAATGTACTGAGCATGCATGATATAGATACTAAACTGAACAAAGCATAAATGAGCAATGACACAGTCTGAGCAAGAATATAAATACTTAAACATAATTGAAAACTTGAGCTGAATGCAATGACGAAGTACTAATCATGAAGATAACATGCTGAATTGTATAGTGATATAAATTTTGAAAACCTAGTCAAATGCACTAAGAGTCTGACTGTGGGAGCTACTATTAATTGACATAAACCTCGTGAGCTAAACGTGGAGTCTGATGTATTCGCCCCATCGAGAGGACCCAATATACCTTTCCAGGAGTATAAAGGCATGAATGGCGTGATCACTAAATCTGATGCCCAACAGAGGGGATTTGTGATCCTACGGGGTCATGTAGTTTTGGGATTATGAGGGTACATTTCCTAGTCCAACTCGTCGCTAAGTCTACTCGCAACTGAATACATATGAAGCTAAAATGCACTAAATATTGAATAGCTCAAAATACTGACATGCTAACTGAGAATGCAACATTTATATACTGAGAATGTGACATTCAAAATCTGGAGCATGATTTATAGTTTAACTAACCTAGTGAGTATAATTCATGAACTAAGAGAATTTACACAAACTAGGGTTCTGAATTTAATACAAGAAATTATGCAACGTTTCTAAGAAATATGATATTTAGACCGTGGATTCTATAGCAACTGAAATCACAACAAATTCCCAAGATTTTACAAACCCTAGGTCTAAACAAGCTATGTAGAATCAAGGAACTGATTGAATTTTAGGGACCTCGTGGATGAAAGGAATCCACTAGTGAAATCCCACATACCTGGTACGAACTCTACGGAGAAATCCTTTGGATTTTGGGGCTGAACTCTGAAGAACACTGTTGCTTGCTTTTGAAAGAAACTGGTGCCTCTTTCTCTTCTTTTTGTTCTAACTTGGATGATTTTAGGAAAATGAGGGTTTTGGGTAGGTTCTGGCCAGATTATTAGGCTTATACTAAGTAAATCGACGTAGTTTAGGGATTAGACGACGTAGTTAAATGCCCAATGCATAGGGAAAAAGACCAGAACAACCCTGACTTAAAGCTGGTGAAGTGCCACCGACGATGCCACTGACAGACCTTTATAGGGACCACGACCTGTCATGTGGGCTGTGGTTCTTGGCCAGTGCTACTGTTTCTTGGTACTCCCATCCACGGTCTACTTCACGGACCGTGTGAAATAGCACGGGCCGTGAAGGCCATCGTGGTTCTTCACCTAGGGCGGGGGTCCACTGGTTCAAGTTGACAGACCATGCCACAACTCGTTAGTGGGACCATGACCCATCAAGGGGGTCGTGGTTCAACATTTGAGCCCTGATGGCTCTGCTTCACTCTTACGGCCCACCCTACGGCCCGTGTGGGGACCCACGACCCGTGAAGGGGCTCGTGGTCCTCCAAATTTTGCTGGTTCAACCATTTTTCTGCTGATGTGTGTAAGTTAGGTTCTAAGGTGTGACAATAAATCTCCCTTGGGAACATTCACCCTCGAATGAAGTCTAAACAAGTTGCGTATGGAGGGAAGGAGTTGCAATCCCTACCACTAAGTACTAGAAACTGATATCTAACTGGACTTAGTTCCATGAACATGCAAATATGATGAAATGCAAGAATAACTGAGGGAACAAGCTATTGAGATTGAATTACACAAGAGTAAACTGAAAGACTGGGGAGGAACTAGTACCTCAAGATGAAACATAATCGAAAGGAAAAAAGTGAGGATACTTGGTCGTCATGACTGCTTCTGCTTCCTAAGTAGCTCCCTCTATGGACTGACTCCTCCACAAAACCTTCACTGATGCGACTTCCTTATTTCTCAACCAGCAAACCTAACATTTAAGAATCTGACACTTCTTCATAAGTGAGACTATCCATCACAGCCACACTCTCTAATGGTACTATCGATGCCGGATCACCCAAACACTTCTTCAATAAGGAAATGTAAAAGATTGGATGAACCGCTGCTAGTTATGCTGGCAACTATAACTCTTAACCAACATTGCTAATCCTTCTCATGACTTTATAAGGACCTAACTATCTGGGACTAAGCTTCCATTTCTTGCCAAATCTCATCACCCCCTTCATAGGTGTCACCTTCAAGAAAACCCAATCATCGATTTCAAATTTTAAGTTTCGTCTTTAGTCTATCTCAGATGAGCTAAACTTTTTTCATCACCTCATGAACCGAATCTGGTCCAATCAAAGTTTCTTCACCTACTTCAAACCAACTAATCGAGGACCTGCATCTACGCCCACATAGTGCCTCATACAGGGCCTTCTAAATACTGGAATGAAAGCTATTATTATAGGCGAAATCTACGAGGGGTAGGTGATCATCCCAACTATCCTTGAAATTGAGCACATAAGCTGTCAACATGTCCTCTAAGGTCTGAATGGTACGCTCTGCCTGACCATCTGTCTACGGATAAAGTGCTGTACTGAGATTTACCCATGTACCAAGACCCTTCTAAAAGAATTTCAAAAAATGAGAGGTAAACTGAGGACCTCTAGCTGAGATGATAGACAAGGGAATCCATGCAACCTGACTATCTCATTGATGTAGAGCTTGGCGTAGTCCTCCGCTGAATCAGTAGTCTTGACAACCAAGAAGTGAGTGGACTTAGTGACTCTGTCCACTATCACCCAAATGGAGTCATGTTGTGTGCGAGTACGAGGTAAACCCATTATGAAGTCCATGTTTTAGTGTCAAAATCCTCATTAGTATCAGAAGTGAAGGAGAAGCACGATAAGGATCCTCTTTTACTTGAGTTGAAGGCAAATGTGTATAAGTAGAAAGTGATGGTATTTGCACAATGGGGAGATGGTGTGTTGAGGTATCAAGGTAAGATGTGTGTTCTAATGTGGATGAACTCATAGAGAGAATCATGGAAGAAGCCCATAGTTCTCTATATTCAATTCATCTGGGTTCCACCAAGATGTACCATGACCTGAGAGAAGTCTATTGGTAGAGTGACATGAAGAGGTGCATTGCCGAGTTTGTTGCTAAGTGCCTAAATTACCAGCAAGTCAAGGCTGAGCATCAAAGGCCATGTGGTGTAGCTCAGAATATACACCTTCCCAAATGGAAGTGGGAGATGATTAATAAGGATTTCATTACTAGTTTACTGCGATCTTGCAGATAACTTGATTCCATTTAGATAATTGTGGATCAGATGACCACAACAACCCACTTCTTACTAGTAAAGACTACTAATATAGTAGAAGAGTATGCAAATCTATACGTTTGAGAGATACTTTGACTATATGGAGTACCCTTGTCCATCATTTCTGATAGAGGTGCTAGTTTACCGCAAAATTTTGGAATTCGTTTCAGAAAGGTTTATGTTCGAAGGTGAACCTTAGTACTACTTTTCATCCTCAGAACGATGGTCAAGTAGAGCGCACAATTCAAACCTTAGAGGACATTTTGAGAGCTTGTGTTTTCGATTTCAAAGGTAATTGGGATGACCACTTGCCTTTTATTGAGTTTGCATACAATAATAGTTACCATTGCAACATTCAAATGGCTCTGTGTTAGGCTCTATATGAGCGTAGGTGTAGATCTCTTACTAGCTGGTTTGAGGTTGGCAAGGCTGAGTTGATAAGACCATATTTGGTGCATCAAGCAATTGAGAAGGTGGAGACAATTTCTCATGACCCAGGGGTACCCCCTAGATGTAACATGGCGTACAAGACCCCAAGAGGTCTCATACAAGCCACTTAGCTTTCATAGTCAAGATAATAGAAAATCGATAAGATTAAAAACAATATTTCAACATAACCAAAGTTTTAAAAAGCAAACCGAAAGTCTAAAACAGTTGTCTCAAAACCATCTAATACAATAGAATCTCGGGGCGTAGTGCGTACATCAATGTTTTAAACTCAAATGAAAAGAACATAAGAAAAGTACTGGCCAAATCCTCGGATGAATTAGGACTCACCAATCTTCAACTCTTCCTCTACTATAGATCCTAGCCACAGAGATTAGAATCGGGAACGCTGGACCCTACATTTGGATTAGAAATGAAGGCAAGAGTATGTGTTAGTACAAAAATGTACTAAATATGATAGCGTGCATAAACATAACATAAGAGTTAAAACAACATAAATCATAAAACATAATCAATGCACATAATAGATCATCTCAACTTGTAAGGAGTACTTCTTGAAGTAACCTTATTCATCCTTACTCAAGACATAGGTAACCACCTCTAGTCTTACACATCATGGAAGGTAAACTCAAGCAACAATCCAAGCTCATAATTCATCATAGCATATAATAGATTATCTATTAAGGACATGGGGAATAACCTCTTGCCTTATTATAAAAGACTATGGGTAATCACCTTTTGTCCTTCTTGCATTATAGGAACATGGGTAATCACCTCTTGTCCTACTCTAAGGAATATGGGTAATTGCCTCTTATCCTATTCATTTAGGGTCATGAGTAATCGCTTCTAGCCCTCATCATTTTCATAGTTCCTTAACTTAGATTCATTTTAGGTGAGAAATCCTTTCAACCTAGAATCATTCAATGTGAGAAAGTCTTTCACATTCATACACAAGAAATCATGAGGGAAAATCCCTTTCACAACAATCACATCAACAATAAGCAAGTAATAACATATGTTTTCCTCTCAAAGCCATTCTTATCATAAATCATCACATATGCTTCAATCTCAAAGCAATTCTTATTGTATCTTATTTATCCTATAAGAATACACATAAATATATAAATTCTCCTTTCATAGAGTAAAACCCATCTTTAATCAATTCTTCCTTAGAAACATAGGTTAAGCATGGGTACATGGAATCTCATCATAAAAGCATAGAATCCTCTCAAATAATACATAATCAATCATAATTGAAACAATTGATTCAACATTCATAAGAACCCATAACTTGGAAGAAAACCCTAAGTTAAATTGGGGAATTTCTACTTTCCAGAATTTGGGGAAACTTGGGGCTCCATGGATGTAACGATTCCATGGATAAAAAGCTGTCATACCTTGCTATCAAAGTGCAAAAGCAATTGAAGAATGGATACTTAACCTTGAACCCTAGCTTGAATCTTCTTCTTTAACCTTCTAGAGAGAGAATTATTTTTGGGAGAGAAAGACTCAACTTCAATTTGGTGAATTTTAAGAGAATGAAGTGAATGAACTAATTTGAGGTCAATATTATTTATATAGGGGTCCTAGACATAGGTAAAACGACATAGTATTAGGCTAGACTAATTAGGAAAAGACCCAACTACCCTTAAGAAAATAATTGTCACCCCTAACGACACCACAGACTGTGGTTTGACTGACAGTCCATCCTGCACATTCATTGTTCTGTGTCAGAAACTAGATTTTAGGGTCATGATGTACGGACCCTCAACCACGGACCATGGATCCAATGATGGTCCATTGGTCCAGGTCGCGGTCTTCGATTTTGAGAAATCTTTGGGTGACCAACCACGGATTAGACCTACGGTCCGTGGTCCTATCCATGGGCCATGGTTGGCCTCCGTCGAATGGAACCAGAAACTTCTAAAAGCTAAGATTTTGTTGCTTCTTGAATCTGAGGTGTTAAACAATTTAGGAGAGGTTGAAAACAAGGCAGAGTCAGTAGAAAACCTATACTGTTGTTAGAAGAAGAGATTTGGATTTTGAAGTTGATGAATTAGTATATTAGAAAGTTTCATCCATGAAGGGTGTTATGAGGTTTGGTAAGAAAGAAAAGCTCAGTTCATGATACATCGGTCCTTACAAGATATCCAAGATGGTTGGTAATGTAGTTTATGATTTGGAGCTACCATCTGAGTTAGCAATAGTTCATCCAGTGTTTCATATTTTTATGCTAAAGAAGTGCTTGGGTGATCCCACACTTATTGTGCCTACTGAGAGTATTGGAGTAAAAGACAGTATGTCCTATGAGGAAATTCTAGTTCAGATCCTTGATTGTCAGGTTCTTAGGTTGAGAACCAAAGAGGTTGGAGAGGTTCACAAGTTTATGACGACCTCTGTGATGAGTTGGGGAGCATTACGTATAGTCCCATAATTTTTACGGGATATTTTCGCATTTACGATCTCACTTTTAGAATTACTTGACTTTCTTGGGTTTTCGTGTGTATTAGCCCAAAGATTTTGCGCCTTTGGGCACCCAAAAATATTTTCTAATTTTTTTATGTGGACCTCCGTAATGAGTTGGGGAAGCATTACATATAGTCTCACCATTTTATGGCATATTTTTGAATTTAAGAGCCAACTTTAGAAATCATGCGACTTGCTTTATTTTTTCCTGTGTATTAGCCCATGAATTTGCCTCCTTAAGGCACCTAAAATGGTTTTCTTAAAACTCTTTATGAGCAACTCTGTAATTATTTAGGGGAGCATTTCGAATAGTCCCACCATTTTTAAGGAAAATTTTTGCATTTACGAACCAACTTAGGAATCACACAACCGTATTGGTTTTTCATGTATTTTAGCCATGGATTTAGTGCCTTAAGGCACCCAAAAATATTTTTGAATTCTTTTTATGAGGACCTCCATAATGAGATGGGGGAGTATTACATATATTACTACCATTTTAAGGCATATTGTCACATTTACGAACCAACTTTTAGGAATTTCACATTTTTTTTTGTTTTTCATAGGTATTACTCATGGATTTAGCGCCTTGGGGCACCCTAATTTTTTTTTCCAAAAAACTTTACGACGACTTCCGTACTGAGTTAGAAGAGCATTACGTATAGTCCCACCATTTTAAGGCATAATTTAGCATTTACAAGCCAACTTTTAGGAATTACACGAGTTTCTTTGGTTTTCGTGTGTTTGGTGCCATGGGGCACCCATAAATTTTTTCTAAAAAAAGTTTATGATACCTCTGTAATGAATTGGGGAGGGGGGTATTATGTATAGTCCCACCATTTTAAGACTTGTTTTTGCATTCATGAGTCAACTTTTAGGAATTACACGACTCTCTTGGTTTCATGTGTATTAGCCGATGGACTTGGCGTCTTGGGGCACCTGGAAAATTTTTCTGACAAAACTTTATGAGGATCTCCGTAATGAGTTTGGAAAGAAATACGTATAGTCCCAACATTTTGTAAGGCATACTTTTGCATTTACAAATCAACTGTTAGGAATTACGCGACTTTCTTGGTTTTCCGTGTGTATTAGCCCATTGATTTGGCACCTTGTGGTACTGATTTTTTTTCTGAAAAACATTATGAGGACCTCCGTAATGAGTTGGGGGAGCATTGCGTATAGTCCCGTTATTTTAAAGCATATTTTCGCGTTTAGGAGCCAACATTTAGGAATTATTCCACTTCTTTGGTTTTTCTTGTGTAATGCCCATGGATTTGGCGTCTTGGGGCTCTGGAAAGTTTTCTCGGGAAAAAGTGTATGAGGACCTTTGTAATGCATGGGAGCATTACACATAATCCCACGATTTTAAGGCACATTTTCGCATTAACGAGTCAACTTTTAGGAATTACGTGACTTTCTTGGTTTTTCGTGTGTAGTAGTCCATGGATTTTGCGCCTTTGGGCATTCAAATTTTTTTCTTAAAAAACATTAAGAGGATCTCCATCATGAGTTGGCCTGTTCATTATGTATAGTCCCACTATTTTAAGGCATATTTTCACATTTACGAGCCAATTTTTAGGAACTACACGACTTTTCAGGTTTTTTCGTGTGTATTAGCCCATGAATTTAGTCCCCTAGGGCACTTAAAATATTTTTTGAAAAAAACTTTATGAGGACCTCAGTAATAAGTTGCGGGAGCATTACATACAATCCCACACTTTCTAAGGCATATATTTGCATTTACGAATCAATTTTTAGGTATAACGTTACTTTCTTGGTTTTCCATGTGTTTTAGTCAATGAATTTGCGCCTTGGGGAACCCTAAAAGTTTATTTGAAAAAACTTTATGAGGACGTCCGTAATGAGTTTTGGAGCATTACATTTAGTCCAACCATTTAAGGCATTTTCACATTTACGAGCTAACTTTAAGGAAATATGTGAATTTCCTGGTTTTCGTGTGTATTAGCCCATAAATTTTGCGCCTTAGAGCACCTAATTTTTTTTTTTTGAAGAACATTTATGAGGATCTCTGTAATGAGTTAGGGGAGCATTACGTATAGTCCCACCATTATTTAAAGCATATTTTAACATTTACGATCTAACTTTTAGGAATTACATGATTTTTTATTTTTCGCGTATATTAGCCCTTGAAATTGGCGCCTTGGGGCACCCAATTTTTTTTCTTAAAAGACTTTATAAGGAATTTTCTACCAACTTCAGGATGCGTGTTGTTTCTAAGATAGACCTTCAGATATGGCTATCATCAGTTCAAAGTGAGAGAAAATGACATCCCAAAGACAATATTGAGGACCCGTACAATCATTATGAGTTCCTAGTTATGTCCTTTGGTTTGGCTAACGCTCCAGCAACATTCATGGATCTTATGAACATAGTATTTAAGTAGTATCTCGACATGTTTGTTATTGTATTCATTGATGACATATTGATATATTCAAAGAATGAGAAGGACCATGCTAGTCATCTCAAAATAGTCCTCCAAACTCTAAAGGATCGAGAGTGGTATGCCAAGTTTTCTAAGTCAGAGTTCTGGATTGAATCTATGGCATTCTTAGGTCATATTGTGTCTAGCGAAGGAATTTGAGTTGACACTCAGAAGATTGGAGTAGTGCAGAATTGGCCTAGACCCACGTCTCCAACTAATATAAGAAGTTTCTTAGGATTGGCTGGTAACTACATAATTTTTGTTGAGGGGTTTCATCTATTTCATCCATATTAACTAAGTTGACTCAGAAAACAACTAAGTTTCAATGGTCTGAAGATTGTTAGAAAAACTCAGTTAACCACTACTCTAGTTTTGACCCTACCATAAGGTATATAGGGTTTTGTTGTTTATTGTGATGCGCCTAGATTTGGACTTGGTTGTGTATTGATGCAGAATGGTAAGGTTATAGCCTAGGACAACTTAAGATTCACGAAAAGAACTACCTGACTCATGACCTTGAGTTGGTAGCAATAGTTTTGCTATCAAGATATGGCGTCACTATCTCTATGGTGTTCACGTGGATGTATTCACCGACCATAAGAATCTCCAGTATTTTTTAGTCAGAAGAAGCTAAATCTTCAGCAAATTAGATGGTTGGAACTACTCAAATATTATGATATGTGTATTCTATACCATCCAGGTAAGGCTAATGTTGTTGTTGATGCCTTGAGAAGGTTTTCCATGCGAAGTACTGCTCATGTCGAGGAAGGTAAAATGAATTGTCTAAGGAAGTTCATATACTTGCACATCTAGGAGTCTTTTTGTTAAACTCCACTGAGGGCAGAGTGGTCATTATTTGCTGGCTTCAAGTTGACGACGTTGAGTTTATAGGACCAGATTTGGTTCATCAAGTCATGGAGAAGGTGAAGATAATTCAGGAGATGTTGAAAACAACACATTGTCGTCAAAACTCTTATAGTGATGTTAGAAGAAGACATTCGGAGTTTGAAGTTAATGATTGGGTATATCTGAAAGTTTCACCCATGAAGGGTGTTATGAGGTTTGGTAAGAGAGGAAAGGTCAGTCCATGATATATTGGTCCTTACAGGATATCCAAGAGGGTTGGTAATGAAACTTATGAGTTGGAGCTACAATCCGAGTTAGCAGCAGTCCATCCAGTGTTTCATATTTCTATGTTAAAAAAGTGATTGGGTGATCCCGCACTTATTGTGCCTACTGAGAGTATTGGAGTAAAGGATAGTCTATCCTATGAGGAGATTCGAGTTCAGATCCTTGATTGTCAGGTTTGCAAGTTGAGAACCAAAGAGGTTGCATCAGTCAAAGTCTTATGGAGGAACCAATTTGTTGAAGAAGCTACTTGGGATGTTGAGGATAATATGAAGAAGAGAAACCCTCACCTTTTTTCCTATAAATAAATTCCATACCAAGGTACTAAGTCTTTGTAAAGTAATCTTTAAGTTGATATGTTGAAGTTTATGCTATTTGCATGCTTATTGCTTTGTGTTGGGTTGTTAGACCCTTTCCCACTCTTTCATTCTAGCTTGAATCCCATTCGAGGACTAATGGTCTCAAGGGGGAGATATTGTAACACCTCAGACTTCAATAAATGGCTAAAAAAGGGTAAACATGAAAGTCCACAAACCCAAAATGGGCCGCCCATCACAGCACCTTAGACGGCCCGTTTAGGGGTTTACGACCTGTATTGGGTATCTTGAAACACTGTCCAAGGCTGCCAAGGTGAAGGTCACGTAGCTCATAGTGATGGTTTTCGTTTATAGAATATCCTTATAAAGTTAAACTGTATTTTTATATATCACTTATTATGTTAAAATTCAGAGAATGAGAAAATATTTTGTAAAGTTAAATGGTTTCATTCCTTAAATTCTTTCCATTTAGTTTAGTTCATTTTATACCTAATGTTGTCTGTTTTTTGAGTTGACTTTAATTACGTATTTAAAGCTTCTTTATGCTTGAGTAAGTTTCCACTGAATAGTGAGTCAGGCCAAGGGTTCTGTTGGAGATCATAAATGATTTTCGAGTGCAGGCTACGTCCAGGTGTAGGCTCGGTGCATGACAAACTTGGTCTCAGAGCATAGAGTTCAAGAGTCCTAGGGTGTCTATGAAGCATAGTCCCAACACTTGATATGGGGGACCACTATGTATAAATCCACCATTTGTAAGTAATATTTTCCTATTTACAAGCAAACTTTCAGAAATTACGTGACTTTCTTGGTTTTTCTTGTGTATTGGACCATGGATTTGATGCCTTGAGGCAACCAAAATTTCATTCTGAAAAACTTTATGAGGACCTCCGTAATGAGTTGGGGGAGGATTTAGTTCCACCATTTTAAGGCATGTTTTCGGATTTACGAGATAACTTTTAGGAATTATGCAACTTTATTGGGTTATCATGTGTATTAGCCGATGAATCTAGTGCCTTGGGGCACCCAATTTTTTTTTGAATTTTTTGTATGAGGACCTCCGTAATGAGTTACGGGAGAACTACGTATGACTTTCTTGGTTTTCGTGTGTATTAACTCATAGTTTGGTGCCTTGAGGCACCCAAATTTTTTTTTTCTACAAAAACTTTAGGAGATCTTCGTAATGATTTGGGGGAGAATTACGTATAGTCCCGCCATTTTAAGGCATATTTTTGCATGTATGAGTGAACTTGTAGGAATTACACGACTTTCTTGGTTATGGTGTTTATTAGCCTATGGATTTGGTGCCTTGGGGCACCTGAAAATGTTTTCTTAGAAAATTTATGTGGACCTTTGTAGTGAGTTGAGGAGCATTACGTATAGTCATAAGGGATATTTTTGCATTTACTAGCTAACTTCTAGAAATTACGCGACTTTCTTGATTTTTTTATATGTATTAGCCCATTGATTTGGCGTCATCGAGCTCCCAAAATTTATGTTTAAGAAAATTATAAGGACCTTAGGAATGAGATGCTGGAGAATTACGTGTAGTCCCACCATTTTAAGACTTATTTTCGCATTTACGAGCCAACTTTTAGGAATTACGCGAATACCTTAGTTTTTCGTGTGTATTAACCTTATTTGGCGCCTTGAGGCACAAAACAATTTTCTGAAAAAACTTTATGAGAACCTCCATAGTGAGTTGGGGAGCATTATGTATAGTCCTACCATTTTAAGACATTTTTGCATTGACAAGCGAACTTTAGGAATTACGGGACTTTCTTGGTTTTTCATGTGTATTAGCGCATGGATTTGGTGCCTTTGAGACCCGAAATCTTTTCTAAAAACACTTTCTGAGGACCTCTGTAATGATTTAGGGGAGGATTATGTATTGTCCAACCATTTTTAAGACTTATATTTTGTATTTACGAGCCAATATTTAAGAATTACGGGACTTCCTTGTTTTTTCGCGTGTATTAGCCTATGAATTTAGCGCCTTTGGGCACCTAAAAATCTTTTCAGAAAAAAATTTATGAGGACCTCTGTAATGAGTTAAGCATTACGTATATTCCAGCCATTTTAAGACATATTTTCATATTTATGAGTAAGCTTTTAGGAATTACGTGACTTTTTAGCTTTTAGTGTGTCAAGACCCAAAATTGACGAGTGTCATCACGTTCATTTTTGGGTCATGACGATGCTTCCTCATCGTTGATATTATTGGAGTATATATATACTTTGATGGTATCTATGTACTCTAATGGTATCAAGCAGTAATTGAGTTGTCTTTTTACCTAAACAATGTCTCTTACCATCAGAGTATATATGTAGTTTGTGCATTGACACGAATTAGTTGTTAAAAACAGGGCGTATGAAAGTAAATAGATAACCACTTGTAAATAGTTTCTCGTTTGGGGTACAAATGTTCTTTTCCCTAAAATTTGTGGTGGTCCAAACAAGGCCCAACTACAAGAAGCAAACAACTTCTACGGAGTTTAGGTGGGCTCTTTTTGTTAGTCTTATTGGCCCACCATTATTGGAGCTTTGCAGTTGATTAGTCGTATTGTAGCTTTTGTTGATGTTCTTTTTGTAGAGGGATATGATTAATGACATTATCTGACCATCTATTATTAGAAATTATTTTCTTAGAACACATTTGATTGATGTTTCATGTGAATTAGTCAAGTTGGGTGATTTTGCTAGTCTGTAAAAATAAAGGGTCTAAATGAAAATTAAATAAAATACATTCCAATTCTAAATAGTTTTTGTAAAAAGTATAGTGAAGACAATCCAACAATAAAATTTTCAAATAAAGTTAATAATTTTAATTTGCATGGCCAAACTCCCACTTCGACTTCTTAGAATATGCATTTTTTTAGATAATTTTTTTTTCAAAAACACGTTATTATAATTTCATGTTATGTAATGACCCGGTTTGTCATTTTTGGAATCTTTGTTAAATTTCTATTTTTTTCTCCCGATATCGACCCCAAGTCTTCTATGTTTGATTTTTGAAAGTTGGTTTCCAAGCTTTAACTAAAAGTTTATAATTTTGTAAGTTTTGGTTTGGCAAAAGGCTAAAGTTGCTTAAAAGTGATCTTCATAGTCTTTTGGATTTTTAAATGGTGGTCTGCTGACGACAATTACCACCTACGCACACACCCAAAATCGTCACACCAGCTACTGGAGCAACTCATAAACAGTCACCCCTCACTTTTGGGGATTTTCTACCTCCAAAGTACCAGGCGACAAAAAAGTAGAATGATACTAGTTGTTTAGAGTATGAAGTTAAAGTAGGACGATTGCAGTTTTCTGATGCTGGTACGTCCACGCAACCTACTCCTGGTGCTCCAGAATATGTGAAAGGAAACCGCAATAATGGTAAGACCCTTAACTTCATCCCCCCGTGATTAAAGAGGGTATACTTACAGTTTAGATTGAATAGGAGGATATCCGATTACAGGTTAAGGAGTGGGAGTATGCACTAATAGGGTATGTTATTGGGAGAAATCCTTATGAAGCACAGATGACAGAATTTATCAAGAAGGTATGGGTTTTGTTGAACTACCTAAGATTTTGTAACATGAAGATGGGTACTATGTTTTTAATTCCAAAATATCATTGATAGAGAGAAAGTGATGCAAACAGGACCGTATTTCTATGGGAATAAACCTATGATTCTACGAATTTGGGAGTTAGACTTTGAGTTGAATGCTGATATGTATAATCAAATTCCAATTTGGGTGAGATTTCCTAGCTTACCTATGGGGTACTGGTCTATTAAAGCTTTGAGAAAACTTGCTATTGCAATTGGGATACCATTATACACTGATGGGTTCATTACAAATACTGAAAAAATATACTATGCTAGGGTACTGATTGAGGGTGGATTTGGCTAAAAGCCTGCCTAATGTTATAGTAGTGGAAACACATTCTGGACCATAGGATCAAAATATTGAGTATGAGTGGAAACCCAAGTTTTGTGATCAATGTATCAGATTGGGACATAACGAGACCGAATGCTGGTACAAACATTTCTCTAAAGAGAAGAACCTGGGAGGGGGAGTAAAAGTAGACTATGGGAAGGGGAAGATGAAGGATACTAATAGAAGACTAGTGGCCAAGCGGATGCCTGTTAAACCTCAATCTCAAATTGTAGCAAGTGGGGATATACAAGAGGTAAATCAGATGCCTACAAATCAACCAGAGATAGATCCTGGCCAGAGAGATGGTAAGCAACATGTGGATGAGATAGCAGCTGACACACTAATTGAAGAGGAAGGAATGCAAGGCAACTGGAAGAATGCTGGCAACTATATGCCATTCGTTCCAACATGATACTTTCTACTTGGAATATAAGGGGCCTTAATCAAGGACATAAAAAAAAAGATCTTAAACTCTTTCTGAAAAAACATAGAGTAGATATGATGGGATGCCTGGAAACAAGGGTTAAAGAAAAGAGAGCTGCACAAATTATTAACAAATTAGCATATGTATGGTCTAGTGTAAATAATTACAAGGATGATGCAAATTGTAGAATTTGGCTATGTGGAAATAAACATTGAAGGTGCAAATACTTGATATTCAGGAGCAATTCATCCATTGCTTAGTTGAAGAACCAGGGCTCCAGTTGAGATTATACTGTTGTTTATGCTAGAAATGAAGTGTAGAAGAAAGAAATATTATGGCAGAATCTTATGCAAATAACTTTGCAGTATCAACTTCCGTGGATTATAAGTGGGGACTTTATTAATGTTCTGAGCTCTGAGTCACTCAATAAGAGGTGCAGGGACTTCAAAATACTATTGATCATTTACAACTAACACCAATAAAGGTAATGGGATGGCATTTTACTTGGTGCAACAAACAGGGAGGGAATAAGAGAGTATATAGTAAGATTGATTGGGCTTTTGGCAATTTGTTTTGGCAGCAACATTTTGGGCATATAGAGGCATAATATTTGAATCCTTCAGTATCCGACCATTCCCCCATCCTAATCAAATGCAAGCAGTTTAACAACATTCATCCTAGGCCTTTTAGATTCTTCAATAATATGATGGAGCATTCTGACTTTGCTGAAAGACTGAGAAATGCTTGGGGTGATAGTGTGGAGGGAAATACTATGAAGCAGGTGTGGGAGAAACTAAAAAATGTTAAGTATCAAAGTAAGGACATAAATAAATATATGGCTTCATATAAGCAAAAGATGCAAGTACTAAGGGAAAAACTGGAGATAATTCAAGGAAAAAATTAGATAAGTAAAATCAATCAACAGCTTACTGATCAGGAGAAACAAACAATCATTGAGCTGGAGAAATGGAGCAATATTGCAGAGGCTGCACTTAGACAAAAAGCTAGGGCAAATTGGATTGAACTTGGAGGCTCCAACTCCAAATATTTACATGCCTAGTGGAAGATAAGGTCTAGTCATAACACTATTACCTCCATATGCACAGAAACTGGTCTAAATCTGACAGAACTTCTTCAAATTGAAGCTGAGTTTATATTAGTCATCAAAGGGCTGATGGGGACAAAAGCTGTTGAACTGAACTATTTAAATACTAGAGTGGTTAGAGGTGGTCCATGCTTAACTATCATGCAACATAGAGAGCTCATAAATGAAGTAACTAAAGAGGAGATAATAGAGACCATAAAGATCATTCCCAAGGACAAGGCCCCATGAGTGGATGGTTTTCCCATTAAATTCTTTACAAAGAACTTGAAACTGGTTGGAAAGGATGTTATATCAACTGTACTACCATTTTTTCAGACTAGTAGGCTTCATCATGCTATAAATGTTACAATAGTAACTTTAATTCCTAAATTCAAAGCCCCAATAGAGGTTAGTGATTACACACCTATTGCTTGATGCACCACTTTATATAAAAGAATAACTAAGGTTTTAATTAATCGATTAAATTTGGTGATTTCTGGTCTTGTTGATAAAGCTCAATCAACTTTTGTGGAGGGTAGAAGTATAGTTGATAACATCTTAGTCAGGCATGAAATTTTCAAAAGCTATAACAAAAATGGATTTCACCTAGATGTGTATTAAAGGTGGACCTAAGAAAGACCTATGACACTTTGGAATAGGGTTTCTTAGAGAAGTTGATGAATGATATGGGATTTCCAGCAAAGTTTATACATTGGATCATGAAATGCATATCTAGAGTATCATATTCTTTACTTTTGAATGGTGGGCTAACTGAACCTTTTCCAACACAGAGAGGCCTTAGATAGGGGAATCTCATGTCCCCCTACCTCTTTGTATTGGCTATGGAATACCTTGGAAGAGAACTCCAGCAAATGGCAACAAATATGGACTTCAATTATCATCCCAGGGGTGAAAGACTGCAGAGCATTCACATTTGTTTTGCTGATGACTTATTGATGTATTATAGGGCTGATTTAATTTTAGTCAATTTGATGTATGCTGCCTTTAGGAAGTTTTCTGAGGCATCTGGTCTACAAGCAAATATAGAAAAGAGCTTCATATACATTGCTGGGGTGACTGTTTACATAAAGTAAATTATAATTGATACCTTGGGATTCACTGAGGGGTCTATGCCATTCAGATACCTAGGAGTGCCATTAGCATCTCAAAAACTAAGAGTCAACGCATACCTCCCCTTAATTGAGAAGATAACTGCTAAAATCACTTGTTGGTCAGCCAAACTACTTTCATATGCAGGGAGATTACAATTATTAAACCAGTCCTTTTTGGAGTACATGCTTATTGGGCTCTGATCTTCCTTATACCCAAGAAAATATTCAAGGCAATTGAACAACTCTGTAGAACCTTCTTATGGACTGGTGCTGTAACAATCTCAAAGAAAGCCTTAGTGTCTTGGACAAACATCTGTCTACCAGGAGCAACATGAGGACTAAATGTGATGAATCTATGCACTTGGAATGAAACAACTATTCTTAAACTTCTATGGGATATGTATAGGAAGAAATATTCTTTATGGGCGTAATGGGTTCATAGATATTACATCAAAGTTGGGGACATGTACCAAGTAAGGATCCCCTGGTATGCATCTTGGGTAGTGAGGAAAGTCCTGGAGGCTAGGGAACAGATAAGGATTACATGTCATAGTCATGGGACAGTAACACAACAATTGCGGGGTGTACAACTAGAGGGAAGTTCTCCATTCATAAGATATATATCTCTTTACTGTCAGACCATCCCAAAGTAGCCTGGAAACACTTAACAATGCATCCAAGGATACATCCTACACATAGATTTATCCTATGGTTGGCCATATAAAAGAGACTTGCAACAGTTAAAAGATTATTGAAGTTTGGAATCATTGTGCCCCCAAATTGTGTGTTCTGTGGATTGCATATGGAAACATTTGCACACTTATTCTTTGAATGACGAATTACCACAAACATCTGGAGACGTGTACTACAATGGTTGGGGGCATAGTAGACAAGCCATGAGACGGGAAGATGAAATGCAATGGATGAGCCAAATAGCAAAGAAGAAAAATGGGATAGCCGAGATAACGTAGTGCTATCCCAATGGTGGTATACATGTTGTGGCAAGCTAGAAACTGTGCTCGATTTCAAAAGAAAACATTTCATCTAGAATTGTTGATCAAAAACATGGTGATCCATCTACATGTACGAGGTAGAAACAATGCATCATGGAGAAGGAGTTTACAAGACATTTCCAACTATCTTGATTAGTTTTCTTGTTTTACTTAGATCTAAGGATATGATTGTAATTAGAGCAGCTTGTCCAGGCTGTCTGAACTATACTTGTATATTTTGGTCTGGATGAAATATATATGCTAGTTAAACCAAAAAAAATGATGGAATAAAATTTTGTTGATTTCATCAGTCCTAGAATGTGGAATCTGGTCTAGAAAAGTAATCAGTTTCAGATTAGGAGTCCTTTTAAGGATATGAGGTCCTAAGTGAGAAATTGTTGAGATTTTAGCCTACAGGTTACTTTGGTCAAAATTTAGGGTTCCAATGCTCAGATCTTAATTCTAAGAGTTCTGTTGGGTTTAGGGGATGATTTTAAACCTAGATGAGGTCTTGGCTTATTTTTGAGAGGTTCCAAAGTTGAGTTAGCCTTTTTAGGCGTTATGTTAATTTCTTATAGTTTTTACGGATGTCAGATCAAAGAGACCTTGGATTCGCATTTCAATGATTTCATTGAGTCCGAAAATCTACTATAATCAATTTACATATATGGTTTGTGTTTACGGGGTTCTATACAAATCCTGAGGAAGCTTTCGTTGATTTTTGTATTGGTTGGTTTTTAGTGACCTGGTGTGCCTCCTGATTGCGAGATGTTGATCGCTTTTGCAAACCTCATGATCGCAAGGAACAAGTCGTATTTGCGAAGTTCCAGGTGGGCTGAGTTTCCCGACTGTGAATGGCTTGTTAGCAATCACAAACTTCACTTCTGCAAAGGCTAGTTTATGAAAGTAAAGCCTGATATTTTCTTGAGGGGTTCGCTTAAGCGAACCAAGCCTGCTTAAGTGACATCAAATAGAATTTTTGGACCTAAAATTTTGGGGTTTGGTCCCATTTTCCATTCTGAGCTTGAGAGACCCTTGAGGTGATTTTTGAAAAGATTTCTTGTGCTAAATCTTTTGGGTAAGCTTTTGTGATCCTAAAACTTCATTTCCCTTTAATTATTTATGGATTCTAACATCAAAATTTGGGATTGTAGTAGGCAAATGATTTGGTTTTTCAAAACACAAGTTCTAAACTAAATTGGAGATTGTGAACTGATTTTGATCCCTTTTTCAAAATGGTTTTCACCAATGAGTTCCTAAAGACTTGAATACCATTTTCAAGTATTGATTTTCGAATTTAAACCTTCTTTTTGAAATCGGGTTTTGAGTTGATTGACCCATTTATAAAAGTATTTGATGTGGGTATTGTTGTTTCCAGAGATTTATTGTGAATACTTGATTGTTTAAGATTGTGTGGCTTCAGAGATGGTTCGGAAAGGAAAAATGGAAGCCTTGGATTGTTTAATTGATTGCATTAAGGCAAGTGATATCTTAAGCTTTGTAATCTAGTAGAATTGTTTATTTCTCTTCATTGTTTATGTGTTGTGGAGTGATGGCATATGAGGTGAAGGGTTATTGTTTCCCGTTGATTAATCTTAACAAATATAGAGGGGATAAATGTAAAAAGACCGTGTTGATAATGATAATTTGTGAATTGCCTTGTTGTGGCCCTTATGTGATTAATTGATGAAATGCCTTGATGGCTTGAAAGTGGATTAAATTGCTTGAATTGTTTTCTCTTCCTTGTGGTGTGAATTTTCTTATGTGCATTGCTTGTTGAACACCATGATGAGATATGTGTTACAAAGACAAAAGAAAATGGTTCTGGCTAGTGAAATGATATAAAGTCGATGGGAGATTGTTCTGACTAGTGAAATGATATAAAGTTGAAGGGAAATGGTTCCGGCTAGTGAAATGATATAAATCCAGAGGGAATGGTTCTGACTAGTGAAATGATATAAAGTCGAAGGGAAATGGTTTTGGCTAGTGTTGTGATATAAAGCCGAAGAGAAATGGTTCCTGCTAGTGATGTGATAAAAAACTGATCGGAAATGGTTCCGGCTAGTGACAATTGTACAAAAAAATGGTTCCGACAAGAATTCATTATGTGACTTAATTTCTCTGTTACTTATGATAGATCTAATTGTTGATTGTGATTGATCTACTTGTTGGTTGTGATTGATCTACTTATCATTTAAGATTGACATACTTGATTCGTGTTGGTTGTTGAATTGTGAATATTGAGCCCTGTAAGTTGTGCATTGTAGAACTGTAAGGTTGGAATTATTTATGTGCAGGTCATAGTTTGAGGAAGTTTGATTAAGATGAAAAGTTTATACAATTTCTAGCTAGGTTACCTTTTTTATTAGGTTTCTTGCTGGATATTGTGTTGTAGGTACTCACTCCTTGCTTCTATAGTTGTGTAGGATCTTAGCCTTAACCTATGTGATCTTCTTCTTTTCTTCTGATTTCAAGGCATGCCAAGGATTTAAGAGGTAGATGTTTGTCATCCCGAATGACCCTCTTATTCCTTTACTTTATATTTTGTTGTATTTGAAAAACAAAAACATTGAGACTCATATGTATACCTTAAATTATGTATTTACCTTAGTGGCTTATACACGTGACAACCATGTTTTGGGGTGTTTGTAAAATGAACAAGTTTTTTGCTTTTATCTTCTTCTTGTTTTATCTTTCCGCATTTCTTTCGTTTCGTTGGGTTTAGGCTGTCTTGTCTTGTTGGGAATGGACAAGTGCGATCACATCCATTTTGGGGTCGTGACAAAGGGCATCAGTGTCCCAAGTTCATAGGTCTCAAGTGCTTACAAGCCATGTCTAAGTGTATTCTTGAGGTTCGGTACGGAGACGTCTATACTTATCTTCAAGAGACTGTGAAGATTGTTAAGAAACTTCATGTGGTTCATTCTCTCTTATTGTGAGTGGTTGCCTTCGTTTAGTACTTAGTTGTCGCATGTTGTTTTGGTAGATGTCCAGGACCAAGCTTCTGTTTCGAGTAGTTGGGGAGGAAATACCTGAGACCCCAACTAGGGGTTGAAGTAGGGCCAAAGCTAGATGTCATGCTCATGGAATAGAACTGGCTAGAGGCTGTGCCCGTGGAGCGGCACCAGCCAGAGGCAGAGCTATATATGTTTCACCAAAGCCACATGTTGAGGTTGCTAAGGACCACGTTCCTCCCGAATTTAGAGCTCCCTTGTTTCAGGTGGTTTTGTTGAGAATGCTTGGTGTGTTAGAGAACTCCTCTCAAGGTGGTGCGACTGGCACACCACATGGTTCTTAGATTGCATTAGAGGCGTAGATTCCAGGTCAACAGCAGACTCCAGGTATTCAGGATCAGGAGAGTCAGCCACCACTGGTTTCAACACTAGTTATGGGTGTTCAGATTGCTTCTAACATTATTTTGATGACAACTGATCATCATTGTTACAAAAGGTTTCAAAATATGAAACCACCATAGTTTCAAGGTGGTAAGAGTGAGGATGCTCATGAGTTTTTGACTTTATACCATAAGATGCTTGAGGTTGTAGGTATGGTGGATGTTCGTGGGGTTCATTTTGTTCAACTTCAGCTTCATTGACCCATGAGAGATTAGTGGAGAACTTTTTTAGGGTCTAGACCAGTTCGATCTCCCCCAACAGAGTGGGATGTGTTTTCCAATTCTTTCCAAGACCGATTCATTCCTTGGAGCGCGAGGGAGGAGAATTGACTGAGGTTTGAGGACCTGAGACAGGGCAGTTGGATGGTTATTTAGTATGAGGCCAATATTTGTGATCTTTCCAAGCACACCATTACTATTATTCCCGATGAGGTGGAGAGGTTCGTAGGCTAGTGAGAGGGTTGACTTTTTTCACCTGGTCTTGTGTGTTCGAAGCACCTATAGAGGGGCCTCCTTTTGGTCCATTGTGAGCAACACTAGAGAGGTAGAGTTGATGGTTTTAGAGAAGCTTGGAGAGCCTAAGAGGTCCTGTTCTTCTGGTAAGTTTTCTGGTGCATCACTTGAAGGCAAGGGTTCATACTTTGGTCGTGGCTCCTTTCAACGTCGTGGGCTAGTTCATGCATCTATGCCAGCAAATGAGAGTGGACAGTCAACTCGAGGATCTTATGGTTATAGCCGATGTGGTCGTGGTAGCTCATCTAGTTTACAACAACACTTATATGTGCCTAGGTATTGCTTGAGGTGTGGGGATCCAGGTCATCTGATTCGGTAGTGTCCTTCTGAGACTCACTAGGGATCCCAACGTACTTATTCAATTGCTCCAGCTAGAGATTCAACGCTTCTGACTAGGGGCCGAGGCAGCAGGACTTCTAATAGAGCTATTTCAGCTACGCAGAGTAGAGGTCAGGGTACTACTTAAGGTGCTTATGGCTAGAGGGCTAATGTTATGCTTTTCCAGGAAGGGCTGAGGCCGAGACTTCTGATGTTGTGATCACAGGTATAACCCTAGTTTTCCATTGACCTGCATTTGTATTGTTTGATTTGGGTCTACTTTATCGTATTTGTCTACCTATTTTGATCCTGGGTTTGATATGATGTCAAATGCCATGATTGTGCATATTCATATTTCTACACTAGTGGGTAAGTCCTTAGTGGTGGATCAAGTGTATCGATCCTGTCTTGTTTCTTTGGCCAGGTATGATACTTGGGTAAACTTGATCATTTTGGAAATGGTAGACTTTGATATCATATTGGATATGGATTGGCTATCCCCACATCACGTTATTCTTTATTGTTATGCTAAGACTGTGCCCTTAGCAATGCCGGGAGTCCCAAGAGTCATGTGGATGGGATCTAGTGAGTGCTACCCTAGAAAAGTTAGCTCCTTTATTTGAACTTAGAGATTAGTTGATAGAGGGTGTTTGTCTTATTTGGCTTTCATTCACGATACTAGTATTGAACCACTTCCCATAGATTTTGTGCCCAGGGTTCGATAGTTTGATGATGTGTTTCATACTGATCTTCCAGGCGTTCCTCCGGATAGGGATATTGATTATGCCATTAACTTGAAGCTGGGCACCAAACCTATCTCCGTTCTTTTTAATCATATGGCTCATGCTGAGTTAAAGGAATTAAAGGATTAGTTACATGTTTTTTTAGTAAGGGGCTCATTCACTCTAGTGTTTCTCTGGGGTGCTCCTATAGTTTGTGAGGAAGAAGAATGGAACCATGAGGATGCGTATTGATTATCAACAGTTCAACAAGGTAATAGTAAAGAACAAATATATTTTTCCTCATATTAATGACTTGTTTAATCAGCTTCAGGGTGCATTTTTGTTTTCTAAGTTTGATTTGAGGATTTCCTATCATCAATTAAAGATTAGGTCTTCAGATATCCATATGACAAATTTTAGGACCTAATATGGACACTATGAGTTTCTTGTGATGTCTTTCGATTTCAATAATACCCCTGCAGAATTTATAAAGTGAAAGAATGGGGAATTCTGACCTTATCCAGATATTTTTGTGATAGTGTTTTGATGAGTCCACGATTCGCACTCATTTAGGGGTTTATTTTAATAGATTTAGTGTCCTCAAATGCATATTTTGTGCCAATAACTGATGTAAATCCTTGATCTTCAGGTATTTGGATTGAGGAACAAAAGCATGGACACTAATGAGCATAAAAGGAACAAGACAACTGAAAGAACGAAGAAAAGAAGGCTTGAGGATCGCCTAAACCATTGGGTGAGTCACCAAATGGCCATGGTATCGCCTAATGTTCCAGTGTGCCAAGCCCTGAAGGAAAAAATCAAGTCGGTGATAAAAAAGAGTAGTCGGCGAGTTGTCGAACGGTTCCGCGATGCAATGTTATATCGCCCAAAGTTACAGAACTTCAAGTTGTTGAAGGCCAAAGCAAAAAGGCGATGGAACTGACCAAAGGGCGGATTGCCGAGTGGATCGGCGATCTCGACTTATTGCACCGAATGGTCCTTCACAGCACATTTTTGGCGACTATGAATACATGTTTGAATTTTTAGTTTAGTATCAGATTTTTAGGAGATTTTTATCTAGTTTTCATTAGTGTTCAGTTTTCAAGTTAGAGAGCTTAGAACTGAGTTTGGAGACAATATTTCCTTAGCTTTGAAGATTTGAAGATTTCCATTTCTGAGAACTTGGAAGTGGATGTTGAAGATTCTTCATCTTAGACCTTTGTAAAGACAATATTAATTTTACCTAGTTGATGGAAACATAATTTGGTAACGATTTCTATCTTTTTATGATGGTTAGCTAAAACCCCAATTCTTGGGGTGTGATTATGTGATTATGGGTTGATTTAGCTGTTGGGTATTGTTAATTGATAGTGTAAATGTTGTTTAAAAGTGATTTCAATCAGTAATTGTGGCTTAATCTAAAGGGTTGTAGTTGCAAATGCAACTCTACCTTCGTGTTTTTGGCTTGCTTGAGAGAGAGGTTTTAAAACCAAGATTACTGATTTGATGGTCTATGGGTATTGGGTTGTCATAGGTTCAGCTCGAGAGAGTGAGTCCTAAACACTTTTCCACACATTCATCTTGAGAAAGTGGATGGACTAAAGCGTAGGTTGTTCTTAATTGCTGCTTATTAGTGTTCGAGAGAAATCAATTTGATTCAGGATAAATTGTTTGAGAGAAAGTTTATCCCCACTAAAGTCTAGCTTATTCACTGTTAATTGCAATCACCGATTTGTCTACCGTAGCCCATAATCTAATCACATCCCAAGAACCCATCTCTATATTTGTTATTTTCATGTTATTTGTTGTTGTAGCTGATATTTGAACCCAAATCCCCTGTTATTTGACACTTGTGTCACCCCAAACTTGAACCATGCTCTTATTCGTAAATGTTTTTACCTACGATTGACTTGAACACATTCATGTTTTTCTATTGATTCTCAAATACGTACCACTCCATGTGGGATTCGACCCCAACTCACTTAGTTGGGTTATATTACGGACTAACGATCGTTGGCACTTAGTATTGGATGAACTGTCCTGATACGTGAAATCAAAATGACGCCGGTGCCAGGGAGTGGTGTTACTTGAGAATTTTTTGTTAAGTTGAATTTTGTTCTTGTTAATTATAGTTGAACTTACTTAATTTTTAGTTTTGGCTTTTGTGTTGCTATTTTGAACAGAGAATTGGAGCATATTTGGTAGTAACAGTGACCCAATAGATCACCCTCATTTGAGATTGATGATTCTTAGGGATAACATCCTAAATTTCAGACAATTGGAGGGTGAGTCCATTTATGAGTTGTGGCAAAGGTTTAAGACCCTATTGCAAAAATGCCCAACTCATGGAATTCCATATAAGATGCTTCTGGAATGTTTCTACTGGGATCTTGGCCTAAAAAATAGAATAATGGCTGACCAACTCTCTTTGGGCTATTTGATGCGACATTCTTATGAGACCGCATCCCAACTCCTTGATTGTGTGGCCAAAACCAACAAAGAGAAGATATAGAAAGATAAGGACTAAGACTTGACAACTATATTGGGTCAGCTGGATGTCTTAGCCCAAAAGGTCAAGGATTTAGAGGTATTGTCCAAAAAGAAAGACAAGTACATCCCCCCTCACGAGCGTTGACAGCTGAAGATGCAAGAGGGTGATCAAATAGAAGAGGTACTCTTACTCAATCTTCACAAAGTCGAAGAATACGACAGAGTGTTGATTGAGGTAAGAGAGAATGTATTGAGGTTGAATCAGATGACAACCTCTCATTCCATGCTCATTCAGCTACTAGGGTCACAAATGGACCAAGTGCTAAATGATCTCTACCTAGAACCAAAAGAGGGGTGGCCTTATGAAAATGAGGCAAACCCCACTAATGGAACTTAAGTGGGGAGTTGCGTCGTGCCACAATGTTAACTAAGGCGCTCCTTGGGAGGCAACCCAAGTATTTATCGCTTTATTTTTGCTTTCAAAAATAATGGTGTGTTGATTGTGCAGGTGAAAGTGTGGAAAGTGTTTGAAAGGTGCAAGTTGGCGAGCTAAAAGTCCGCTCGGCGGGTCGCCAAAGAGGTCGGCGTGCCCGACTTGGACCGCCATTGGACTCAAGAGAATTTTAAATTGGAGTCTGTAAAACTCGACGAGCCTAGGAGCAACTTGGCGAATCGCCGACCAGGTCGGTGATCACGATCTAGTCCACTATTTGGACTCCCACATTAACTGGAGGTCCTGTAAAACTCGGCGAGGTAAGTGACCACTGACGTGTTACCGAGTGGGTCAGCGAGGATAACTAATGTCGCCGAATGGGCGAGAATTGAACGATTTTTAAAGGCCAAAGGTTTAAACTTTCAAACTCTTTCACTTTCCCTCACTTTTAATCTTCCAAAAATCACACCCGCACTTTAGTTTCTATATTTCTTGCATTTTTAGAATGTTTTAGTCGCTGATTGTGTGTTAGGAATGGATTATTTTGCTGCCTAGCATTTCAATCTTGTTTAATCGGCATCTAAGGTTGGTTTTCCGAACCCCAAGTTTGTTTTTATCAAATTTGTACTCATTTGCAATGATCTTATCTTAGTGATGTGTGATGAGCCTCTCTGATCTTAATTTTTTATGTGTATGCCTGTTTTAAATTCGATATCCTTGCCTGAAATGCTTAGGATGTTGAATTCCCATTATTTTATGCCTTGAAATTGATTAAATCTTGTGGAGTTGTGCTTACATGTTGTTAGATCTAGTTAGGTGAAGTCTAAGTAACCCGTAGTTGTGCCAAATGACGTAATTTTCCCAATGATAGAGCGGGTTAACCTCATTCGTAAGGGTAAAAGTCATCAAATGGCCAAATTTGACAAAACCGGGAGAATTCTGAGTATTTCGAGGAAATGGGTGTATTGGGTCTTGCTTTAATTTGATGAGTGCATGCTTTGATTTTGTTTTCGGGGGTTATGGGGTTGAATTTGAGAAGTTGGGTTGAAAGTAGGCATATTAGGTCGTTTGGCGAGCTGGGCCGAGCTCGCTGAACCACTCGGCAGTTTACCAAAGTTCCCCATCTCGCCTTTAATTTCATGTTATACTTTAAGTTTGATTCTATAACTTTCGGTGAGAAGCTTGAGGTCGCCGAAGGTACTCGGTGACTCGCCGAAAGTCTTCTTGATCGCCCTTTGTCTTCACCCCTGAACCCTTTTTGCACTGTAACTTTCGACAGCTTAATATTTGCTCGTTGAATGCTATCGGAAATTCACCCAAAGGCCTTTCCCATCGCTGACATGCCATTTGTCTGAGATCTTTTTGAGGAAATCCTTTTAGCGAGCCCGATCTTGCTCGCCAAGGAGATTTGGTGAATCGCCGACCGGTTCGGCGAGTCTGTTTACAACTATTTTTCTGTGCGTTTGATTGAATGATTTTTTAACTTCTTCCCGATGTTTTGAAGACATGGTAAGGACAAACATCAACATGCCACCCTAGAAAAGAGTACGAGGTATCACAATAGACAAAGGTAAGGGAAAGAGGCCCATATCTAACAGGTTGACTGCTGACTCCCAGGCTGCTTTATTTGAGCCTGAGGACGACCAGCCTTTGCAGTCCCGACGAGATCAGCTATGTGCTAGATCTCAACCTTACTCAGCTAGAGTCCCTCCAGTACCATACCAGAAGACTCAGTGCCAGCTCCGGCACCTCCTGTGGATCCAGTGCCACCAATCATCCCTCCTCCTAGGCTTCTCAATAGGTTGAAAGGTGACAGATTGAAAACAATTCTGGAGGAGAATTTATTATCTACAGAGGGCCTTGAGGGCAAATACTCCGATGTGAGGGACACCCTCCACTTCCACCAGTTTGAGACGTTCACAGGCCCCGAGGCCCCTATATTCCTTCATGGGTCTAGGAGTTCTATACAACTTATGGTGACCTAGTTCCAAAGAGCAAGAAGAAGGCAAGCAAGTTCAAACTGGTTAAGTCGATCATTGTCTGAGGAAAGGAAGTATGGTTCAATAGTGAGTACATTAACACTGTATTGGATAGAGCTTTGCATTCTACACATCTTTATGATAGATTACCTGTCGCTCAGTCCTTAGATGAATTGAAAGGCTGGTTGGCTCCATTGATTTTCGATACCACCCCGAGGTGGATCGAGCAGGGGTCCCCATAGAGAAGAGGGATTTGAGTATTGCTGCTCGTTTCTGGTTTGGTTTCATTAGCAACACCATAATGCCATACCAGAACGAGTCTATTATGCGCCATCCTAAGGCAGCCTGCCTTGGAGCTATCATATCCCAGAGGAGCATCGACCTAGGACTCCTTATTGAGCAGGAGATGGCCATGAGGGCCAAGAAGAGGCAAACTTCCTTACCTTTCCCAGTTTTGATCACTGAGTTATGATGGCGAGCTGGAGTATCCCAGGATAATGAAAGAGATTTTGAGGTTACCTCTTCTTCCTCCACTGAAATCTGGTGTATTGAGGCTGAGTACAATCGAGAGGAGGATGCCAGGAGGAAAGCAACTCTGGTAGATACATCCCCAGAGGTGGGCGTCGATTCTATACCTGCAGAGGCATCTTTGCCTACTCCAACCTCCGAGCCTTCAGGTACTTCTTCCCCTTCTACTCCTTCATAGGTCCCGGGTACCTCCACCTCATCCCAGCCATCCAAGATTACTCAGGAGATGATCCTGAAGATGGGGCATCTGGCCCATTCAACTCATGCGAGGGCGACCCGACTAGAGAAATATGTCCCCTGGATGATTGAGGTTGCTATTTTGGCTGCACTGACCCCCCCTCTAGACTTCTATTGACACTCTCACCACGAGAGTAGAGGCTTGTGAGAGTAGGCAAGGGGAGACCTCCGAGGTGACGACTTAGAAAGTCGAGGTAACAGATTTGAGAAAAGACGTAGACTATCTAAAGTCTACTGACTTCACTTCACTACTAGAGGCTGCAGATGATTTGGACGCTCCTGAGACTTCAGAGATTCCTCCGGCTACCACTGAAGATGTACATAGGGATGCTGTAGCAGTTGCTGAGTCGAATGCAGAGACCGACGAGGAGTAGATATAGGTGCATGATGCTGCAGTTTATGATGATCTAGAGGACTTAGAGGATGTCAAGTTTGAGACTGCACGCCTGACTTCTTTGAGCTTCACTGATCATCAGAGTCTTTAGATCATCTTCAGTCAGAGGTATCTAAACTTGAGGCAACACAAATGGCTTGAGCTACTGAAGGACTATGATATCACCATCTTATATCATTTGAAGAAGAGAAATGTGGTGGTCGATGCCTTGAGTAGGAAGACTTCTAATTTGGGGAGTCTTACCACTCTTAGTGTTGAGGAGAGACCATTCGCTGGAGATGTTCAGAGATTAGCCAACAGTCTTGTTCAATTACAGATTTTTTAGGAGAACAGTGGTTTGATTGCTTTCATAGAGGTTTGTTCTTCCTTAGGTGAGAAGATTCGTGAGAACCAGTTTGATGATGATAAGTTGTGTCCCATTCAAGACAAAATGTTGAGAGGGGAAGCCAAGGATATTGTCCTTGGTTCTTATGTTGTTTTGAGGATCAGATGTAGGATTTTTGAGCCCAAGATGAGCGAGTTGACTAGATTGATTCTTAAGGAGGCCATTGTTCTCAATAATCTATCCATCCTGGAGCTATGAAGATGTACCATGATCTGAGCCAACACTATTGGTGGTGTGGAATGAATAAGGATATTGTAATTTTTTGTTCTAGGTGTTGGACTTGTCAACAGGTCAAGTGTGAGCGCCAACGACTTGGGGTATATCTCAGAGGATGCATATTCCTGCTTGGAAGTTGGAATTGATAACTATGGACTTTGTCGTGGGTTTACCTACCACCATGGATGGTTATGATTCTATTTGGATTGTTGTTGACAGGCTAACCAAGTTTGCCCACTTCATCCCGATTCAGGTGAATTATACAATAGAAAAGTTAGTCGAGCTTTATATCAGTCAGATTGTGTGACTACATGAAGTCTTGGTTCTATTGTCTCTAATAGAGGTTCATTGTTCACTTCCCATTTCTGGAAGACATTACAACATGACTTGGGTACTCAGTTAGATATAAGTACAACTTTCCACCCTCATACAGATGATCAATTTAAGCGGATGATTCAGGTGTTGAAGGACATGCTTCGAGCTTGTGTGATCAATTTTTGTGCGATATGGAATCAATATTTTCCCTTAGCAGAGTTTTTCTATAGCAACAATTATCACTTTAGCATTCAGATAGCCCCATTTGAGGTGTTGTATGATAGACGGTGTAGATCTCCGATCGGATGGTTTGATTCAGCTTAGAATGACTATTTGGATATAGATATTCTTAAGATGCTATGAAGCAGGTCCATATGATATAGGGTAGATTGTTGACAACTCAGAGTCTATGTAAGATTTATGCAAATCGGAGGGTTCAAGCTCTAGTGTTCATGGAGGGTGATCATGTTTGGCTCTGAGTGTCACCGATGAAGGGTATGATGAGGTTCGAAAAGAAGGAAAGGCTTAGCCCTAGATTCATTGGACCGTTTGATATTTTCATTAGTGTGGGAGAGGTGGCCTATAAGTAGGCCTTGCCACCTAGCTTGTTAGATGCTCATCTTGTGTTTCATGTCTCCATGTTTCGGAAGTACATGCCAGATGAGTCCCATGTAATTTCTCTTGATTCAGTTGAGTTGGGTCCAAACTTTTCTTTTGAGAAGGAGTCTATAGCCATTTTGGATAGGAAGATCTGAAAGCTTAGGACTAAAGTGATTGCTTTAGTGAAGGTGCAGTGGAATCATTGTTAAGTTGGTGAGGCAACTTGGGAGATAGAGTCAGATATGCTTTCCAGATATCCTCAACTTTTCGAGGCTTTAGGTACTTTCTTTTGCTTTGTGTTCGAGTATGAACATGGTTTTTAGTGGTGCATAATGTAATGACGCAGTTTTTCACTTTTGGAATCTTTGTTAAATTACTATATTGTCCTCCCAATATCTACTTGAGTCTTTTATGTTTAAGTTTTGAAAATAGGTTTCCAAGCTTTGAGTAAAAAGTTGAGAAATTTGTAAGTTTTTGGTTTTGAAAAGGCTAAAGTTGCTTAAAAGTGGTTTTCAGAGTCTTAGAGTTTCAAACATCAAAATAGAATTTCTTCAATTTCATGAGTTGTGGAATATGGAATACGGTCATGTAAAGTTGTCGATTTCAATTTCTGAATGATTTTGAGGATTTGAGGTCCTAAGTTGGGAATCGTTGAGATTTTAGCCTTTGGGTGACTTTGGTCAACATTTGGGGTTCAGATGCTCAAAATAAAATTTTGAGAGTTCCTTTGGATTCAGAGGATGATTTTAGGCCTAGGTGAGGTCTTGGTTGATTTTTGAGATGTCCCGAACTTGAGTTAACCTTTTTAGGCATTATGTTACTTTCTTGTGGTTTTCACAAATGTTAGGTCAAGGAGACCTCTGATTCATGTTTAGATGGGTCTATTGAGTCTTGAACGGCGAGTTTGATCAATTTGCATGTATGGTTTGTGTTTATGGGGTTCCAAAAAAATTCGAACGATCCTTTCAATGATTTTTAATTGGTTTACTATTACCTGGTGTGCCTCGCAATTTCAAGAGGTTGATCGATTTTGTGAACCTCATGATCATGAGGAACAGGTCGCTTTCACGAAGGTCTAGGTGGGCTGATCTTCACGATCGCGAAAAGCTTATTCACAATCGTGACTTTCGCTTCTGCAAAGACCGATTCGCGAAATCGAAGCCCAAGATTTTTTGTGGAGTTTGCTTAAGCACGGGTTTTTGGACCTGAAATTTTGGGGTTTTACCCTCATTTTTCATTTTTGAGCTTGGAAAATCATTGGAGGCAATTTTTGAAGAGATTTCTTGCGTTAAATCTAGGGAAAATGCATAAGTACCCCCCAAGCCTATGCCCGAAATCCCAGAGACACACCTAACCTTTACTAAGGTCCTATTATCCCCCTGAACTTAATTTATCTATAATATTCTACCCCTTTTCGGCC
>JAJONQ010034230.1:0-23039 GCA_036250385.1 Solanum microdontum | reverse complement strand
CGGCTTGGGCCCCACTGGATGAATATATCCTGCTGTAGTTAATCGCTCGAACAGCTTTGTTCGGCTTTCAATAAGCGGAGTGAAAATTCTAGCAGGCTTCTTCTCAAATCTAGGGCGGGAGGGATCATAATTTCCCTGTTGAGAGGGAGGCATTTGGCGATAATTTGGAGCATTCGGACGTGGGGATTGATATTTAGGTTATGAGTTGGTTTGATAATTTGGTTGTGGAGCTTGGTAGTTCGAGGGGGTATTTTGGGGTTTGGTACATTGGGGGAGGCGTTTGGTAATTTGTCTGAACGTTGGCACAGCTGGGAGCGACATTTCGGTAGTGATGAGGTGGAGTTTGGTAAACTAGAGGGGGAGTTTGGTAAATAGTAGGGGTAGTTTGGTAAATGGGAGGAGGGGTATTTTGATAACTGGGGAGAGGATTATTTTGGCAGTCAGCCTGTGAATAACAAGCCGGGTACGAACTCTGTGAAGGTCGAGAACGACCTTGGTATGATGAGGTTTTCCTTAGGGTCTTCTTCCCCTCATATGAGATAGAGGACACATCATCTCTTTTCTTCTTCAACAAGCACGAAGATCCGGGCGAGGCAGCAACTTGGGTGATCTTCCCAGTTTTCAATCCATCTTCGATAGTCTCACCTACCTTGACTATCTCAGCAATTTTTGCTCCAACGAGCAACATGATTCTGTCATAATATTCGGTCTCCTGCACCACACGAACACTTCGACAATTTCCTTTTCTGACATAGGAGGTTTAACTCTAGCTGCCTCCTTTCATCATCTATATGCGAATTCTCTGTAACTTTCGGCTGGATTCTGCTTCATTTTCTCTAATGAGTAACGATCAGGAACGATTTCTGCATTGTAGGTGAATCATTCGATGAAGTCCTTAGCCAAAGCGTTCCAGCTAGACCACTGTCTCGTTTCATGAGACGTAAACCATTCTAGAGCCTCTCCGCTCAGACTTCGACTAAAAGACGCATTAATAAAGCTTCGTCTCTCCCAACTCCCACGAGTTGGTCACAGTAGGCCCTCAAGTGTGCTAAGGGGTTCCCCGTTCCTCCGAAGATGTCAAATATTAGCACCTTGAACCCCTCCGGGAGGTCCAAATTCGGATGAATGCACAGGTCTTAGTAACTAAGCCTAGCGACCTAAGGAACGCACTTCAACTCCTTCATGGCTTTTCTAATTTCCTCCTTCATATCTATCTTGACGGTCTCTTCCTTTGACCTCCACTCTCTCTCCCTCTCCTCAGAGTGATCGAGCTCCGAACCATGGGCATCATGCTCGTTGGGGACTGGTATTTGGAAAGCGGCTTTTTGCGGTAGTGGTGGAGCAATAGAGGGACTCTGGCTATTTAAAGGGGCGTGATAGTTTTGGGGAAAAGTCTGGGGGTTGGTGTACTGGGTTTGCTGAAGGAGGGAAGTGCGTAGGTTATCAGCGTGTTGGTTGTGGGAGGGTAGGCCAGTTTGGTGGTTTGCATTAAGGGGAGGGAGTGGTGCTTGGAGGTTGGTATTTTTAGGAGGGGGTGGTGTTTGATAAGAGGCTGAGGCGTAATGAGGGTTTTGGGTGGTAAGGTCAATGATGGAGGGATTACGAGCAGGACTTGAAGGCGGGTTTTGATCTTGTTCCATGTTAGGAGGGGGAATTTGAGCTGGGGGTCTTCCGTCTGGTTGAGTGTTGACAGCAAACATCGGAGGAGGCAAATCTTGTTTCCTCTGCATCTCGACCCTCATCTCAGCAATTTGTTGCATCAACTGTAGGATCAATTCATTCTGATCGGCAAGGGCGGGCTGAGCCACCACGACATCAGTAAGGCTGGTTTCTTCGTTGTTATCACCCATTTCTGATTTTCCCTTTTGTGAACTTTGACTAGGGAAGGAATTTGTAGGACCTTTAGATCTGGTGAAATAAGGATGATCGGCCAGTGTATCAACACAGATCAGTTCTAACTACCTGTAGAGAAAAACAACTCAAAGGCAAATCTGTTAGTATTAGTTTCGGACGAATAATGCAAGATATCACATAGAAGGCATATAAACACATAAGAGTTGCTTTGTTTGAGGACACGTTAACCCACGAGTAATGGGGACTGATTTTTTGAACAAGCAGGAATTTGCTCGTTTTATTTTGGGGCTAGTGACTCAGAAAGGCTAAATTGCATGGAGCTAAGGTCTTCTTGCTGCATCTTCTGGCATCTGTCGATCTGAACTCAATGTTTCCTTGTAGAATGGAAGAGGGGGAAAACAAAATTTGAAAAAGATAGGGGCCGGGCCTTGAAAGGCTGCCTACGTATCTCCCAAGGAGAATTCAGGCCCTACGTAGTTCGAATATAAAGGAAATTTTCATTTTCATTCATTCATTTCTGGTCATTACAAGGAAAGTGAAAAACAGATAATAAAACTCCTAAAAGATAGATTGTGCTTCCATCCAATCCATTTTTCTTCCGATTGTTGCATTAATCATGGAGGGGTAAGCTCGTATGCTTCGAGGGTAATTTCTCATTCCCTTCTTTCCACCGTCCCTGTAGAGGAGGCCTATAGACAATTTCCTCCCCAGTATCTTCTTCAGTAGCTCCAATGTGAGTGTCTTCGGGATCATTGTTGGTGGCCTCTTGACTGAAGAAAGAGTACTTTCCACGTGGCTTTCAAAGCGTCAGGGTCATATATTTTAGGGCATCGCGCTTCTTCCGCACAACAACTGTCTCTTCATCTATAACAGCACATTTTGTCATCTTTGTTGCCAACTCCGCGTCTAGTGCCGCATTTGCTGTTCGTACAACCGCGGTGTCAAACTCCACTTCTATTCTCCTTTCTCTGGTTTCTTGGATCTCCTGTCTAAGCCGCTGTAATTTCATCCTCAAATCCTCTTCAGTCAGCTCTACATCGAGACTCTTGCCTTTTTCCATCTTAGCTGCAATTTTACCTTTCATGAGATGATAGAGTAGTGTCTTAGGATTCGGTAGTAGGATTTTATTTCTAACTGAGAAACTTAAGACTCATGGAGTTTTGGTCGGACATTTTGGTAGTGACTTGTATTTGACATTTTTCAACTTTTTGTATATATATATATTTTATTTTTTTTACAAGGAGTGGGCTAAAATGTCCTCATTCAAAGCAACGTACTACACAATTAGTTAAACACACAAGTAAACAGGCAGATATCGCGTCCTAAGCATGCATGTGACCCTTTTGCGCCAAGGGTAGGCCTAGCGAATTGAAGGATGTATTGCGCCATTTAAAACAAATTGTTGCAGCCCCAAAACAGAATTCATAAACAATAGAGAATTCATTACAAAGTTAAGCAAAGTGATACATCTTTTAGGAAAGGGACAAGTTGCAAATACAAAAACATCAATCCCACGCAGGGGAATAAAATAACTAAAATGTTGAAGGACCTACTCCTCCACTTGCTTTTTCCACTTCTTCACGAATGAGGAACTTGCTAGTTATCACATGCGGCTTAGCGAACACAGCTTTAGAAGACATCGACACGCCCTGGAGGGTGTTAAGCTGATCATCCAAGTTCGAGTCCAAACGTATCAGGCAGGCTCTCGCGTCAGCTAACTCTTGCATGGCAAAGGCTAATGCCCTTTGGCTTTCATATTCTCGATGCTGGAACTCTTGTTCCCTACGCTGGTATTCCTGCTCCCTACGTTGAAACTCTTGCTCTCTTCGGTCCCATTCTTGCTGAAAATGGTAGGCTTGGATTTGTAGCCTTACCTGGACATCTTCAATCTGTCGGCCCATGCGTGGCGTCGGGTCAAGTGTACCATGCAGATCATCCTGCAACCATTTTTTGTATTCATCCACATACCCGGCTTCATATCTATTTTCTGCCATGCTCTCTTTTAGGTTGACCCGTCCAGCCCACTCTTGACAAACATCCTTGGCGTGAGGTATCTTGTCGCACCCGTTGTAGTCAAAGACATAGCGGCTAGTGTCTCCTTTGAAAGGTAGAATTTGTCTTCTGCCGAATTACCGCATTACCCTGCTAAGATTGTAAGGTCGTACCCCTCTAATGCCAAGAAGGATTAGGAAAGGACACTTAACCCTCTGAATAGCTATTTTTTCTGACATGAAATCTGGAAACATCCATTGTACATTTCCATCTTTTATGTCGTGAAAGACTTTAGCCCATCCTTCCCTCGTGCTATGGATCTTGAACCTGTTGATGCTCAAATGCAACTCGTAGTGGTCAAGGTGGCTTTCCTTTATCGGCTCGGCTAATTTTTGCTTCTGAGTCTCGTATGTTTTCACTAGATGTTTAGACATCCACCATTGCAGCAAGATATTACTTCCTTGAAAAATTGGAAACCCATTTTTGCATTGACCCAAAGATCGATAGATGTCAGCCAAAATGATTGGGGCCAGGTTGAAGTATTTCTTGACTTGTCCCTTTTTACCAACACCCTCAAAGATAGCGTGAGTTATCATGACAATTCGAGTATCAATTTCATTCCCTTCGTCTTGAGGAAATACCATCGTCCCTAGTAGTCATACGGCAAAAGCTAGAGTTTGAGTTTGACACCAACTATCACGGTCGAGGAACTCATTTGGAAAATTCTTATAATAGTTCCCGTGTCCCCATCGTTCATAGAATTTCATGAATGGAATACTCGGGGTGTCTAGCCAGTCTGCATTTATCAGTAACAACATGTTTTTCAGTTTTGTGCTGGTTGGCTTATCCGGTAGCAAAATGTGATGATATTGATGATTTTTCCTTTTCTGGCACATTCCGATGTTGTCTAGGCAATTTTTGATTTCTTCGATAGTTGGTGTCATTTCGACATCTCCGAAGCGAAACACCATCCTTTCATCATCCCAAAATCGAGTGACCACCTCAATGAACTTAGGCCAAACTTTGAGACTCATTATCCATGGGAGGTTATCCAAGTGAATGGAAAGTTCTTTTTTCTGATATGCATTGAGATTGCTCCACCATACACGAAGGAGGCTTGGCGTCTCAGTGACCATTTTGAAACACAAGTGTTGTTTGGCCATCTGCAAAAACATACAAATAATTAGATACCCCTCAAACCCAAGACACAACATTTTGTCAAATAGCGCATACATCCTTCAAACACGCAAGTATGAGCGTCCGTCCGGGACATGGGCCCTTTGGACACAAGGTGGTCTTTCTAATGGACCCGACACGCCTTGGGTATTGGGTCATCTTAGGCCAATGCGCTAAATTTCAGGGATTTGGTCTTGCTCTATACTAGTATGACTAAGAGTGAGTTTTCTTTAAAGTAGATTGGGCTGGGACAATTAACGACTGTTGACTATCCAGTAGCCAACTACATTCGTCAGGGTGCCCTGAGAACAATTTGGTTAACGAACGACTACGGCCCGCATAATCGTCCTTTGAGTGGAAAATAAAAAATAAGCGTCATTTGACGGAATATGTTATGCCATGAATGCAACAATTTATAGCAATTTAAGCATATTAAGCACAAATAAACAATTCAACAATTAATAATAATTAGTCAAATAGTCAAATCTTACAGTTAGAACTTAATACCAGTCCCCAGCAGAGTCGCCATTTCTGTTTTATTTTAAAAGATATATAAAAGGAAAATGACTGAGTTTTTGAAAAATCGATTAAACTTATGGTCTAAGAGAAATCGAATTTCCAAAAGATCAGAGTCGCCACTTAATTTTTAGTAAAGAATCAAGAAAAAAATACTTAGGGTTTTCAAAAGATTTAAACAGATAAAATCAATTGAAAGCGGGTTCAAAGTTCAATGTGCATTCCGAGAAGGTGTTAGGCCCTCGGAATGCCCGCTATCTCGCGGTTCACCGGCGATTTGACCAAAAATGATTTTGACTAATTTTAAAATTTTAACCAAAGTAAAAGAATTCATTTATTTTGACTAACTATTTTTAAAATTTAACTAAGTAAAGAACTCACGACTTTGACTAATTTTGAAAGTTTAAAACGAAGTAAAAGGACTCATTTGTTTTAACTAATTATTTTTTTTTAAAATTTAACTAACTAAACAGACTCATTTATTTTAACTTATTTATTTATTACTATTATTACTTTTATCATTTTATTTATCTTAAGGGGGAATGAACTAAAGAAGAATTTTCTAAAGGGAAATGGTTCATAAAATGTCAACAAGACTAATATTAAAATAAAAACTAAGTAATAAAATATATATACTTTAATTCAAAAATAAAATGAAATGGCCATTCTTGAGAAATTTAATTAAGTTAAATCATAAGATAAGCAAAGTTAGTCAAACAATGCCATATAAATAATAATAGAGGGAAGAGAAACAATTAGATTTAGGCTTTTTGCCCAAACCCAATAGAATTGACCTTTTGGCCCACCTGTCCTAAGTCTATAAATTTACCAACAATCATGGGTATCAGCACATTAGCACCTTGGACCTTCTGTGAATTTCTTTGGGCCTTTGGCCCATTTTCGCCCTCCTTTTCACACTTAAAATCTGTATAAACATCAAGCGTATATGGCTGTATACAATACGTATTTTGACTCATTTTCGTGTATATTGGGCTGTATACTGGATGTATGCAGCCCACTGCAAACTTCCGACACCTGTATCATCGCTTTAGACATGTATATCACTGTTCTTCCGTGTATACTTGTGTATACAGCTGTATACATCATGTATACTGCCCTCTTTTGGGTTTTTTGGGGGCTGAAAATTTAGTTCCAGCTTCATGCACTTCACATTCTGCCATGTACACTCGATGAGGTGGCTGACCTGGTGATGAAAAGGTGTTCGAGCCTTTATGGCTCAATTCGGAAATGCAAAGGAAAGAAACCCATCATAGACTCGGAGAGAGTTCGTACAACAAAGCAAAATGCAAGAATTAGCATTAGGATTAGCTAGAACAAATTAAACACAACTTGAAATAAAAGCTATTAAAGAGGCTCAAAACCAAGATGCAACCGAACTAAACTAGTAGACTAAATATCTGAGGAATCTTTAAGGAAAACAAAAGCATGTTAACTTAACAAATGACCAAACTAAACAAACTAAATCTCAACTCCTAGCAATAACAAGAATGTATGTCTCAACAAATAAAATTAGGGGTCACTCACAGGAGAAGAAAACAGGAAAATTACACTATATGAAAATGTGACCAACAACCAAAACTAAATAGTAGCAAACCAAAAAAAAATGATGAGAAAAAGAAAGTATATCATATCACTTTAAAAAAATTAAAGAAAAAATATATATCTTACATAATAAGCCAAACTAACTCCGTTAGTATATTTTGATGGTGCCAAATTATCATGCTAAGAGGACAGAATATAAGAGACAGTAGCAAATCTAATATATTTTAAATCAAAGGGAGGAGAAATCGGTGATGTCTTGAAGCCAAACATAATAGCAATTCCACTTATCCTAACATGTTGAATACAAGTAGAGTAATGTAAGTAAACAAAGTATTCAAAGAGGTGACACTGCATCAATAAACCCAACTAAGTTGAGGAAAAGTGATACTCCTAAAAGATGCCTTAGACCGGACAACATGAGAGAACCGTCTTTTTAATATCTAAGCAGCGAGATTTTATTTAAATCGAGATATTTCCACAAAGAAATTTAAGGCACAACATCATAAATTAAAGTGAACGAAAAGCTAGACACGAGACAAAGTAGCGGCATCACATCTATGGTAAAGGTTTCATTTGAACGAAACGGACCCTTTAACATGATAGCTAACTCAAAGAGAAATTCTAAGACTCATACGAATAGCAACACTTACGAGAGCATCTCTTATATCTCAAACAATCAAAAACTCAACTACAACTCAAGAGCTTGGCTCCCACATGAGCAGCGAATCCAAAAGAATAAAGGCAGTCGAGGAGAAAATAAGTCGACAAACAACTTCAGTTTGTCAAAAAACAACACATCGAACTAAAAAAAAAGTTGAAACTGAAAAGGATTTTACCTTTTGCGCGGCAGCGAACATGGGCGAGACGAGCAGGGGCGACTTCACCACTATGCAATTCCAAACGCGAACAGTGGTTAAGAAATATAGGTAGGAATATCGAACCCAAACACTCAAAGCAAATATCTCCTCTCTTTTCCTTGAGTAGTTAGTAGGTATTCTAGCTATTTTCGCTTAAGCTATTCTATGTATTTTTAACTCTAAAATTTCATAACCAAAGTTCCCCCCCTTTTACAAATGAATAATCCAATAATATATAGAAGAAACTAGGGTTCGGAATAAATGGGAAAAAGGACGAAAATCCGGATGACAATCGGCTCTATTCGAAATTCAAATTTTTAAAAAAACCTTTCACCATTAAAGGAAGACATACTTTTTTCTGAGATTTCAACCCCTTCCGGAAGGGGAAAGGGAGACAGACGCGTGTCTCTTTCTTGCTACTGCGAAAGTACGAGGGAAAGGGACGTTGTAGAAGGCGACAACAGAATTGCTGGGTTTTGATTTTTTCTGGGTTTCGTTTCTGACTTTGACTGGGAAGAATAAAGAAGTACATGGGTGGGGTTACTGAGTTTGTGTTGGAACGGATTATTGATGAGGGAATGGGCTGGGTCTTTTGGTTGGTGTATTGTTGTATGTTATTGTGTTGTAATGGGTCTTTTGGTGTGGAATAACGGAAATTGGCTGGCAATTTGCTGAAGTTGAGGCCCAAAAAATGGCCTACAAGAGTTTGAAATAATATATAAGGAGTGGATTGGATTTTTAATTTAAGATTTAGCCAAATGAATTGCAAGATTAACCCACTCAAGTTAAAACTTAATCCAATTGAGTTTAACTAGTGAATTTGACTAAAATTTAAATAAGACGAATTAATATAATTAACTAACGAGCTTCTTAATTTCAGGAAATAAAATAATAAACTCAATTAAACTTAAATGACTCAAAATTAAAACCATAATTTAATCTAAATTAATTTAATAAAATATTTACTAAAAATTAAAATCTTTTTGAGATGATTTTCGAAATATTTATAAAGTATATACCAATTATATACAAAATTATATAAAACATATCTTTTACTTAAAAATTATGAAAAAACGACTAAAATTACTTCAGAATAACTTGAAAAATATTTTGAATGTTATAAAACTAATTATTTCAAGTCGTTCGACATTTAAGAAGCTCGATGATTAATATATATTGTGGAGGTCCGAAATCGGGTGTCAACAAAGATTCTTGAAGACCCACTTCTAATTTCTTGAAGTTGAAACCCTCTGAATCTTCAAGGCTCAAGAACATTGTCTCCAAAAATGTAAAAATTATTCTATTCTAAAACTTAGTTCTCCAACAACTTGATACTAAGCTACAAATTTAAGCGGGTATTTATAACTGTGAAAAAGTGTACTGCGAAGGATCCACTTGGCGCAATTAGTCAGATTCGCCAAACTACTCGGAGATCTGCCTTTTGGTCTGGTACCTCGCCTTTTGCTTTTGCCTTCAGCATCTTCGTATTCTGAATCATTGGGCGATATGGTGGTGCTTCGCGGATCTGCTCGGCAATTCGCCGACTGCTCCCTTTCCTTGCAGACGTGACCTTTTTCTTCACGGCTAAGCACACTAGAACATTAGGCGAGGTTGTAGGACTTTCGGCGACATGCCTAATGGATTAGGCGATCGTCAGGTCGTCTTTTCTTCCTTCTTTCAGCTACTTTGTTCCTTTTTTCTCTATAGCGGCCATGCTTTGTCTCTGAATCCAAATACCTAAAATTTAAGGATTTTCATCAGATATAAAGACAAAATATGCTTTTGAGGACACTAATTTTATCAAAATATATTCCTAAATGAGTCCAAATTGTGGACTCATCAACACCCCCACATTAAACTTTTGCTTGTCCTCAAACAGTGCTACACAAGAATCAATCATGAATGCACACAACAAGACTCACTTTACTCATGCAAGTATCAATTGTGCACTCAAATATTCAAGTTTGGACTCACCGTTATCAAAGAATCTCATGCTCATAATACTTGCATAAAATACAAGTTCAAGCGCAACAAAAGTGTTCAGATGCCCTCACACAAAGAACGATTCCATATTCACACAATGGTTCACAATTTAAAGTTTTTGAATCAAATGCAACGCTCATACTCAAAAAGAGGAACATAATGCATAATTTTACCCATAGGTTTGCCCGTATTTTCCAATTGACATTTGTTTCAGCTCACTCAAGATCAAAAAGGTCTTTTTAAGGCTTGTAACGGGGCTGAGTGCAAATGTATAGTCATTTAGCCTCAGTGACTTTCATACTCATTAAATGTGGTACTCACAACACTTCCTTTCCTCTTCTTTCATCATTTTCTTTAGTGCTTATAAGTCATCCTATTATTCACTTCCCATTGATTGTTTGGGAACCCCATTTCTTTTGTACTTTTCAAGTTTATTCCACAACTCTTCTTTTTCATTCTTTTTTTTTTTCTCTCTTCTCTTTTTTTTATATTGAGGGGTTCCATATTTCTCAACACCATGGGTTAAAGGGGACTTTTCTTTCACTTCTTGACTTTCTGTTTTCTTTTCACCAAACCCCCAACTTAGGATTTTGGCCTAAGTTGGCTATTCAATCAACCACGATTCACGAGGATTAACGGTAATGGGTCAAAAAGGTCATGTTGTCATCAAGTTTCTTCCAAAGAAAGGTAAGGTTCAAGGGGTATTCAAGAGAGGTTCACACACTCACAAGGTAGGCCACAAAAGAGGTATATGTCAAATTTACTCACACTCTTCAAAGTTGCCTAATATCATATCAAAAGATAGCCTTACTAAGTCGATCGGACCAACGGGGAAAATTCTAGGTGTTGTCATCCGTGGTTCATAGTAAGCTCATCACACAAGTCATTGACACTAAAGTCAAACAATACTTCACAATTTTGCTAGTGTGCAACGATCATCACAAGAGACTCGATTTAATAATTGGCTAGTCACAACAAGATGCAAAGAGTTCATATATTGTCTATCCTACTTCACTTGTCCTCATCGTAGCCACACATTCATGTTTGTTCGATTAAGGGCAATATTGAAGTCATCGGTATTGATCAGAACCGATACTCAAATTTGTGAAAGAATAACGACATTCAACACAAAAGGGGTGGCAAAATTTTTCGGAAGGGTCAAAATCATTTTGCAATATAAAATACAGAGCCGTAAGCTTAAACGTCAACAAAAATGCAGTATTAACACAATTATAAATTTCAACCCAAATATATAAACAAAACAAATATGCACAAAGGTGGCCTTACCCCAGCACAAACAAAAATCATTTGTCCTTAAATGCGAATAAAAGTATCCAAAAGTAAAAGTAAGTAAGACAGAGAGGGAGGTAAAGAAAGGATCATGTTTGTGCAGTTTGTCCATCTGTCTGGGCCTTAGTGCCCAGTGTGATACTCTGAATATGGGCATCAGTGCCCGGAGCAACCTCAACAGGAATAACAGTGCCAGATCCACTAGGAGCTGTTGTGGACGTCTCAGTCGGCAATGTATGGATCACCGGCTGCACAACCGTCTCCACAAGATCTAGCAAATCTCTAAATATGCTCTCCTCATGGCTCTCTCTCATCTCATCATCATATATCGCTATTTGTTCTTCGTTGGACTCTGCATCTGACTCCTCATTCGTTGTGCTATCCCTTTGTACTGCTCTGGTGGTAGCCGGAGGAATCCCCAAGGTCTCAGGAGCATCCTCGTCATCTGCACCCTGAATTAATGAAGTGAAGTCGGTAAACATCAAATAGTCTACGTGCTTCCTCAAATCTTCTATTTTGGCTTTCAAAGTTGAAACCTTGGATGTCATCCCTTGTCTACTCTGACAAGCAATGACTCCAATAGCCAGATCATCAACGGAGACCCTAAGGGGGGTCAGTTTCGCCAAGATAGCAATCTCAATCATCCTTGGGATGGATCTCTCCAATAGAGTCGCCCTCACATCCGCTGAATAGGCCAGATTCCCCATTTTTAGGATCATGACCTAAGTAATCCTGACAGGCTGGGAGGAGGAGGAAGCACCTGGGACATGTGAAGGCCCAGAGGCCAAAGTAGGTGAAGATGCCTCTTTAGGTAACGAGTCAATGTCAACATCCGAAGAAATATCTGCCGGAACTGCTCTCCTCCCGTCAGCCTCATCTTGTATGTACTCGGCCTCAATACGCCAGATGTTAGTAGAGGATGAAGGGGTGACCTCAATATTCCTCACAGTGTCCCGAGGTACTCTAGCATACTGGCACAACTCAGTGCCATCTCCTATGAAATCAGCAGTCCTAGATCGATATGTCTCCTAGACATGATGGAGCCAAGGCAAGCTGATTTTGAATGGCGCAAAATCAACTCGTTCTGGGATGGCATTATGATGCTGCTGATAAAGCTAAACCAGAACCTAGCAGCAATGCTGAGGTCCCTCTTCTCAATAGGAGCTCATGCATCCATCCACCTCGGGGTGGTGTTAGAAATCAGAGGAGCCAACCAACCTTTCAAGTCATCTAGGGATTGAGCAATAGGAAACCACTTATAGGGAAGTCCAGAGTGCATTGGTCTATTCAAAATAGTGTTAATATATTCACTGCCGCACCCAACTACTTTGCCTCTGACCATGACCGACTCCACCGATCTGAATTCGCTTGCCTTCTTCTTGCTTTTGGGCACCAACTCCCCATAAGTTGTATAAAATTCCCGGACCTAGGAATGAATGTAAGGGCCTTGGGGCCTAGTGAACTGCTCAAACTCATGGTAGTGGATGATGTCCCTGACACCGGGGTACTTGCCCTCCTGGCCCTCTGTAGATAACAGTTTCTTCTCTAGGATGGTCAACACCCCATCACCTTTCAATATGTTCTGCAGTCGAGGTAGAGAAGTGATAGGGAGTGCAGGGTCACTGGAGGTGCTTGATCTGGCACTTAACCTGTTTCAAGAGGGGTGGCAGCTGAGGGAACTCTGGTGGGCGAGGATTGATATCTATCCTAGTATCTATTCCTTCAGTGAATCAGAAGCTACTCATCTTCCGATTAAGAAAAATCATCCCGGTTGTCAGCAGCTACTTTCCTAGCTATGTGTTTCTTTCTTTTGCATTTGTCCACCGGTGGGAGTTCTTGCCTTCTCTTCTGTGGGAGATTTGATCTCCCTTCGTTTATATTAATGCCCTGTGTTGTTTTCTTGGGTGGCATGGTTAGATTTGTTTGTACCATATCTGTAAAAGATCGGGAGAGTATTTGAGAAAATCAAACCTAAGCATAACAGACTTGTCGATCCAGTCGCCGAACCTCTTTGGTGAGCTAGATTGGGCTCGACGAAGGGATTGGCTAAAAAGTTATGGCAAGTCGGAGATGGGAAGGCCCTTTCGACAAATCACTGACTACTTTCGGCGATCAAGTGTTTGTCCTCCGAAAGTTACAGTGCGACAAGGGTTTCAGGGGTGTAGACAAAGGCCGATCAAGCATACTTTCGGCGAGTCACCGAGTGCTTTCAGTGACCTCAAGCTTCTCGCCGAAAGTTACAGAATCAAACATCACATATAGCATTAAATTAAAGGTGAGATAGGGTCATTAGGCGAACCGCCGTGTGGTTCGGTGAGCTCGACCCAGCTCACCAAACTTCCTAACGTACCTATTTTCAATCCACCTTCTCTAATTCAACCCCGCAACCCCTGAAAACAAAATAAAAAATGCAATAGTTAAATTAGGCTCAGACCCATAGCACACATCACCCCGAAATACTCAGACTTCTTCCAGTTTTGCCAAATTTGGGAATTTGATGACAATTGCCCTTAAGAAGGGTGTCACCCTTTCTATCATTGAGCAATATAAATCATTTAGCGCAAACACGGGCTACTTAGACTTCACCCAATCAGTCTAAACAACATGCAAGCACAACCCAATAAAATTTCAATTATTTAAAAACACACAAATTACGAGCATTCGATGATTAAAGCAATATGGGAGAAAAAAATTTTAAATTAAAATCGGCATTAAGACAATCTATTTCTATCAGAGAGGCCCAGCATACATCACTAAGATACAAACAGTGCAAATGAGTACAAAATTTTCATAGGTAAACTCGGGGTTCAAAAACCAACCTTAGATGCCGATTAAAATAGGATTGAAATGCTAGGCGGCAAAGAAATCCTAGTTTCGAGCACCAATAAACAACCAAAATACTAATGAAAAGCAAGAATATTGAGAATACTAATTTGGTGTGAGTTTGTGAAGTTTAAAAGCGAGGGAAAGTGAAGAGTTTGAAACTTTTAAAACCTTAGGCCATATATAACCATCCAGTTCGCAACTATTCGATGGCATTATCCGCGTCCACCGATCTACTCGGTAAAGCACCGAATGGTCACTTACCCCACCGATTTCTAAAGGACCTGCATTTTCTTAGGGGTTAAGACGGCGGTCTTAATCATGGTCACCGACCTGGCCGTGACTTGCTGAACTGCTCTTGAGCTGCCGAGTTTTACAGGCTCTAAGTTGAAATTGTGTTGAGCCAAACGGTGAATCACGTCGGGCACACTGACTTCTTCGACGATACGCTGACTGGACCATTTGCTTGCCAATCTGCATTTTCCAAACACTTTCCGCATTTAAACATGCGCAACCAACACACCATTATTTACAAAAACAAAACTAAAGCATTTAAGGGTTTTGGGTTACCTCCCAAACAATGCCTTAGTTAACGTCTTGGCACGACTCAAGTCAACACTTAAACCTTATTTTTGGGGTTGAACCTAGTGCAACTAGGTGATCCCAATTGTTCATTTGGATGGAGCTGAGGCAATACATGACCCAAGAGAGTTTCAATTAGCTAGATAGATCTAGAGTGAGAAGCGCTCATCTGATTTAGCACTTCTACAATTTCTCTAATCTCATCTAACACTCTATCTTGCTCATTTAGCTTTTGGAGAATGGCTAATAACACATCCTCAATACGTCTATTTTCATTGTCCATAGACCTTCCGTTCTCGGTAGGTGGTGTGTGTTTGCTCTTCTTTCTGGATATCACCTCTAGTTCCTCGACCTTGTGAGTCAAGTTATCCATCTGACCCAGCAAAATGATCAATTTCTGGTCCTTCTCAGTATCCTTGTTGGTTTTAGCCACAAGGTGAAGAAATTTTGTTGCGCTCTCATAAGAGTATCTCTCAAGGCCACTTGGGATAAGTTGATCGATTAATCCTCTATTTCTGGGATTAAGACTCCTATAGAAGCCCTCCAGTAAAGCTAGATTGGGAATTTCATGAGTTGGGCATTGTATCAATAGTGTTTTAAACCTCAGCCACGACTCATTAAAACGCTCACCTTCCATCTGTTTAAAGGTCAGGATGCTATCCCTGAACCTCATCACTTCCACCGAGAGGTGCTCTATTGGTTCATAGTCATTAACCACACTCATCTCTCCTGTTTCAGTAAAAATAATCGAACAAAACAAAACTAAAAGTTAAGTAAGAAAACTACAACTACCAGAAGAAAAAATTGTCTTAACCAAGAATTTTCCCATAACACCACTCCCCGGCAGCGGCGCCATTTTGATGTTTGCGTAATCAAGAAACAACTTACAATTCGAGTGTCTACGATCGTACAATAGAAATATAACTCAACCAAGTGTTGGTGTCGAGTCCCAAGGGAGTGGTTTTGAGAATTAATAAAAAATAAAATTTAGTTCTAATTAGTCATAGCTATAGACATTATCAAATATAAACATACTAAATCTAAAGGGGATGACGCAAGCTTCAACTATCAATGGGGGTTTTGTATTAATTAGAAACTACAAACAAAAAAAATATATGAAAACTAGATAGAGAGATGGGATTCTTAGGATGTGATAGGAATACGTGATAAACTAAACTATCAGGGGCATGCTTTTGATAGTAAATTGTTGAGTATTTGTGACTAGGCTAGACTATAGTGGGGGTAAATTTTCTCTCGAGCAACCTACCCCGAATCGACTCAGTTTCTCTCGAACACCGAGTTGCCGCTTTAAGCACAACTTCCGCCTTAGCCCATTCACTCTCTAGAGCTGAATGTGTGGGAGAAGGACTAGGATTCACTCTCTCGAGCTGAACCCATGTCTACCCAATACCACTGGCTATCAATTTAATTGTCTTAGTTTTACGACCTCTCTCTCGAGCAAGATGAAAACACTAAGATGAAATCGTATTTGCAACTACAACTCCATTAAGTTCATACACAACTACTAAACGAAATCACATTCAAACAACAAATAAACCATCAACAAGCAAGACCCAACAGATAATCTAACCCATATTCACAAAATCACATCCCAAGAATTGGGGTTTTAGCAAGACATGAAAAAGAGATAAAAATTGATACCAAAAGGTGTTACCATCAAATGGGTACGATAAACAAAGTCTTTTAACACATCAAGGATGAAGATTTTTGAAGACCCACGCCCAATTTTTTGGAGTTGAAACCCTTTGAATCTTCAAGTCTCAAGAACAATGTCTCAAAAAATGTAAAAATTGTTCTATTCTAAAACTTAGTTCTCCAACAACTTGATACTAAGCTACAGATTTAAGTGGGTATTTATAGCTGTCAAAAATTGTGATGCGAAGGATCCACTTGGCGCGGTTAGTCAGATTCGCCAAACTACTCGGTGATCCGCCTTTTTGTCTGGTACCTCACCTTTTAGCTTTTGCCTTCAACATCTTCGCGTTCTGAATCATTGGGCGGTATGGTGATGCTTCGTGGATCTGCTTAGCGATTTATCAACTGCTCCCTTTTCTCGCAGACTTGACCTTTTTCTTCAGGGCAAAGCACACTGGAACATTAGGCCAAGATGTAGGCCTTTCGGTGACACGCCTAATGGATTAGGCAATCGTCAGACCATCTTTTCTTCCTTCTTTCAGCCATTTTGTTCCTTTTTACTCGATAGCATCTATGGTTTTTCTCTCAACTCAAATACCTTAAACTTAAGGATTTTCATCAGATATAGAGACAAAATATGCATTTGAGGACACTAATTCTATCGAAATATATCCCTAAATGAGTCCAAATTGTGGCTCATCACCGCCAAACTGCTCCAAGACTATGAGCAGGACCACGGCTTGTGGTGAGGACTATGGCTCTGGTGCCTCTCGTGAAACTTAGGCAGTAGGCTGCCAAGTGAGGGGCATTTTTTGGATATTTCGATTTAAGTTAGTATTAAGTGAGGTCGTTTTGTATAGTTTTAGTACACCTATATAAGTGTTTTTAACCCTTTAAACTCACTATTTAAGTCATTAATTCTCAAGACCCAAATTATATTCCCAAAGTTCATCTCCTTTCAAAAAATTCTCTCTCTAGAACTTGAAGGAAGAAGAAGAAGAAAGTTGGAGCTAGGGTTCAAGGAACAATTTCTTATAATAAAATTCATTGGGTTTAATTGCTAAGGTAAGGTAGCTCTTCATCCATGGATAGTCTTCATCCATGGAGTCCTTTCAAAACCCCAATTTTGAAGATAGAAATCTCCAAAAGTTAGGGTTTGATTCCAAAGTCATGGGTTCCTTTTAAAACCATTCTAATGTTTGAATTATTTTATAGTATGTATGAATTGATGATTTCCCTATGTTTTTATGATGTATCCCCCCAGAACCCAAGAAATCCCAATAAATTCTCAAAAGTAATGATATGATGTGGGTCTTTATTAATGAAAGGTGAATTGTATGAATTGATGTATGTAGTGATAGATTCACATGAAATTATGATTAAATTCATGTCTAATGCTTGAATTCTAGATGTGTTGATTGAAATTAAGTTTTAACCTCAAGGAGGCAAAGTATGAGATTATGCTTGATTTATGAAGTTTATATAAATACTTTAATGATGTTTTGAGAGTGAAGTGTTATTCATTTTGATTAGGTTGTTGTTGTGGGCTGATTGAAACTTTATTCTCATGAAATCATAATGAACATTGTTGTGAAAGGTTGTTCTCACATAGTAAGGGTTCTAGGGTTGAAACGCTTTTCTCACCTAATTTAACCAAAGGCTAAAGAGCCTTCATAACTAAAACATGGATGGTGATAGTTGCTCACGTATAGTCTAAGGAGTTTTTCTAGTAAATTAACATGGATTTATTGTCAAGGACATCTTTCCATGAAACTTGAGTCAAAGTAAAGACTTAATAACTATCTTGTAGGATTTAGGCCTATCACCGAGTTGATATTGAAATGAGATGGAGGCTCACACATAGTGAGTCCGGGCTACCAAAATGGAAAGTCTCACCAAGTAGAGTCCGGGTTTCCCAAAGCATGTCTCATGAGATGGGGTCCTTCACCAAGTGGATTTCAGGTTCCTAGTAGAAATCTATTTATCCCATAATTACGTTCCCCGTAGGAAGTTTAGCTAGTGGATCCAACTAAGCTAACAAATCGATTCTACCTTAGGCAAGTAGACCAACCCTTGACGGTGTGGGTAATATCGGGAGGGGTCATGTGATAGCTCACATGGTCTCATGTCGGTTAAGGCTTATCCCAACTACAACAAGATCAAATATAATGAACTAAGACATGCTTGACGAAGCATCTCTCAGAGTTCAAACCTAATGAAATAAGACATGCTTGAAGAAGCATCTCATAGAAATCAAGATAATAATGAACTAAGATGTACTTAATGAAGTATCTCAAAGTGTTCAATGTAGAGATGAACTAAGATGTACTTAAGGAAGTATATCAAAGTGTTCAACGCAGTGAGGAACTAGGATATGCTTAAGAAGTACCTCATAGTGTTAAAGAGTTTTAAAAGGTGATGAACATGAGTGATGGCCTAAAGTGGTTTACTTAGCATGGGTGAGATTTATGGGGTGTTATTCATGCCTTGCACAAAAATGCTTTGAGGTTATTCATGAAGTGTTCCTCTTGTGTTATGAAGAGCATTGTATTAACTTTGTTTATGAGTTTAAAGTCTTAAATGATGATGATGACTTATATGGCTTATGTTTTATGATTTATGAGTTTCTAACCTCTTATGCATGTTTAACTTAGTAACTTGCATGCCTTCAAATGAACTATCCCTTTTATCATGTTTTAAAGGTTTTTATGTATGGTTATCATACTTAGTGCATTTTTGTACTAACACCTACGTTTCCTATATTTTCCCAAGTGTAGGGTCTGGTTCTCGAGGTGATCACTCTAGTGGCTAAAGCTTGGACTTATGTATCTTCCTAGCTTGTGAGTTCGGGCTACCAAAATGGGAAGTCTCACCAAGTAGAGTCTGGGTTTCCCAAAGTATGTCTCATGAGATGGGGTCCTTCACCAAGTGGATTTCAGGTTCCTAGTAGAAATTTATGTATCCCATAACTACGTTCCCCATAGGAAGTTTAGCTAGTGGATCTAACTAAGCTAACAAACCGGTTCTACCTTAGGCAAGTAGACCAACCCTTGACAGTGTGGGTAACATCGGGAGGCGTCATGCGAGTTTCATGTCGGTTAAGGCTTATCCCAACTACAACAAGATCAAATTTAATGAACTAAGACATGCTTGAAAAAGCATCCCTCAGAGTTCAAACCTAATGAACTAATACATGCTTGAAGAAACATCTCATATAGTTCAAGATAGTAATGAAATAAGATGTACTTAATGAAGTATCTCAAAGTGTTCAATGTAGAGATGAACTAAGATGTACTTAAACAAGTATTTCAAAGTGTTCAAGGTAGTGAGGAACTAGGATGTTCTTAAGAAGTACCTCATAGTGTTTAAGAGTTTTAAAAGGTGACGAACATGAGTGATGGCCAATAGTGGTTTACCTAGCATGCGTGAGATTTATGGGGTCTTATTCATGCCTTGCACAAATATGCTTTGAGGTTATTCATGAAATGTTTCTCTTGTTTTATGAAGAGCTTTTTATTAACTTTGTTTATGAGTTCAAAGGCTTAAATGATGACGATGACTTATATGGCTTATGTTTTATGATTTATGAATTTCTAACCTCTTATGCATATTTAACTTAGTAATCTGCATGCTTTCAAATGAACTATCATTATTAGCATGTTTTAAAGGTTTTTATGCATGATTATCATATTTAGTACATTTTTGTACTAACGCCTACTTTTCCTTTATTTTCCCCAAGTGTAGTGTCCAGTTCTCGAGGTGATCATTCTAGTGGCTAAAGCTTGGACTTGTGTATCTTTCTAGCTTGTTGGTGAGTCCTCATGGTTTGAGGATAGCTTTTTCATATGTCGTAGATCCTTTCATGTATTTCCTTTTTGGACATGTTGTATGGGCTAGGCCCTATTTCATTCAAGTATTGTAATAGATGGCTAAATTGAGACAAGTCTAGACTTTCACTTTCTTTTATGAAAAACTTTTTAAACTTGAAATGTGTTTTACTCTTTATTGTTCTAGTACTTCATGTTATGATATGCTAAGTGGCTTGTATGGAGTCCTTCGGGGTTTTATACGCTATGTTACATCTAGGGGATACCCCGGGGTCGTGACAGCCTCAGGGCGTAACAAACTTGGTATTAGAGCGTTAGGTTTAAGAATCTTAGGATGTCTAAATAACCGCACTAAGTAGAGTCCCATTCATGAGTGTGAAATGCGCCACACCTATGAGGGGGAGGCTACGAAGTGTTTTATGAAAAATATCACTTTCTTGTTATTCTTATCGTGTGTGAGTATGATCTCCTTTCTAATTCGACGTTATGCATTTCAAATCATGCCTCCTCATAAAGCTTATGCAAGGAATTCTTATGTCTGCAACGCTAACGTAGTACCTCCAGTCCCCGACCATGAGTTTTTGAATGCAGAGTTTTGAAATGCTATCCAACTTTTGGCTCAGAGTGCGGCCAATCGGAACAACCAGCGGGTTCCAGTTCCTTAGAATACTAGTGGTAGATTAGTGGCAGCTAGGGTTCCAGATTTTGTTTGGATGAATCCGCTTGAATTTTTAGGGTCACAAGTTGGTTAAGGCCCCCAGAACTTCATTGATGAGGTCAAAAAGATCTTTGGAGTGATGCAAGTGACTGGAAATGATAGGGTAGAGTTGGCGTCCTTCAAGCTTAAGGATGTGGCTTACATTTGGTTCGCGCAGTGGAAGGAAAATAGGGGTGAGAATTTAGCTCTTGTTACTTGGGAGTGTTTTACCGGATCTTTGCTGGTCAGGTTCTTCCCAAGAAAGTGGAGGGAGAGTAAGTTCCTATTTAGGGTATTTGACTTGGTGAAGACAGAGTGCAGAAATGTTATGTTATTAGATGATATGAACATCTCTAGGCTCATGACTCATGCTCAGCAGGTTGAGGGAGATAAGCTTATGGAACTAGCTAACGAGAACAAAAAGGCTAGAACAACGAACTATGAGTACTCTCAGTAGAAATTGGGTGGTGGAAACCGCTCGTAGTTTCAGCAAAGGCCTTCAGCTCCAGCAAGTTCATCAGCTAGTGCTCCATCCCCCAGGCTCTAAGTCTCAGGGGAGTGTTTTAGCTAACAAACCCTGCCCAACTTGTCCAAAGTGTGGTAAGAACCATCTGGGCGAGTGTCTTGGTGGAAAGGAAGGATGTTTTGGGTGTGGTCAGTCTGGCCAGAAGTTAAGAGATTGCCCTTATTCTAAACAGGGATAGGGAGTAACACTAATAGGGCTCAGTCTACAACTTCAACAGTACCAGTAGGTCGCCCAACTGAGCAGGGTACTTCATTTAGTATAGGTGGCGGTCAGCACCAAAACATGGTGTATGCTCTCAAGGCTCGCCATGACCAGGAAGATTCTCCTGATGTGGTCAGTGGTACGTCACAAATCTTTCATTTAGATGTTAATGCTTTGTTAGATCCGGGAGCTACTCTTTTCTTTCTAACTTCCAATATAGCAGTAAACTATTGTGTAGGTCTAGAAACTCTTTAGAACCCTTCTCAGTCTCTACTCCAGTTGGTGACCTAGTTATAGACAGATGGGTATACAAAAATTGCCCTGTCACAGTCTCTCAGAAAGTCACCTCAAAAATTCTCTTGGAGTTAGAAATTATTGAATTTGATATTGTTCTAGGCATGGATTGGTTACATTCATGTTATGCCTCAGGCGATTGTAGAACTAGGATTGTTCGTTTCAAGTTTCCAGATGAGTCAGTCTTAGAATTGAAGGGTAGTTGCTCAATGCCTATGGGTCAATTTATCTCTTACCTTAAAGCTAGAAAGATGATTTCCAAGGGGTATATCTATCATCTAGTTCGGTCCAAAACCCCAACTCTCGAGTAAGTCCCCGTAGTAAATGAGTTCCCAGAAGTGTTTCTAGAAGATCTTCCCAGAGTTCCTCCCATAAGGGAAATCGACTTTGGAATTGATCTCATTCTAAATACCAAGCCTATTTTGATTCCTCCTTACAAAATGGCTCCAGCTGAGCTTAAGTAATGAAGAAACTTTTGAAAAAGAAAGATGGTTCTCTTAGGATGTGCATTGACTATCGGCAATTGAACAAAGTCACAATCAAGAATAAGTACCATATCCCCATGATTGATGACTTATTCGACCAACTTCAGGGTGCTAGTCATTTTTCAAAAAAAGACCTCAGATTCGGTAATCATCAGCTAGGAGTCAGAGATAGTGACATCCAAAAAATAGCCAGAACTAGGTATGGTCATTATGAATTTGTTGTTATGTCATTTGGACTAGCCAATGCTCCTGCAACTTTCATGGATTTGATGAACATGATGTTTAAGCAGTATTTTGACTTGTTCGTCATAGTCTTTATTGATGATATCCTCCTTTACTCTAGGAATGAGGAAGAACATGCAACTCATCTGAGGGTTGTTCTGCAAACTCTCAAAGATCGCCAGTTGTTTGCTAAGTTTAGAAAATGTGAGTTTTGGTTACAATCAGTTGCTTTTCTTGGGCATATTGTCACGCCCCGAGCTACCCCCAAGACGTGGACACGGAACCTAGGACCACAAGTGATCCTAAGCTAACCCTGTTGGCATGATCATGAGCATACTAAAGATAATAAACTGATGCGGAAGCTAATTCATAAATAAATCTGAAAAAGATGGGGAATACCCATATATTATACTGAGATATATGAAAACTGATGAGTTTAATACAAAGAAGTTATTAACTCAATACTAAGCTGAATCTAACTATGTCTGAAATAAG